>CM055826.1:5867501-5908761 GCA_029582265.1 Zoroaster sp. YZ-2022
ATAGTTTATTTGATTGAATTTTGAATATAGTATCATTACAATCGGAAAATCGCGACTACATTTTAAAGTAAAAGTTCAGCATTGTTTGTAAACACAGCATCAGGAACAATAAGGAATGAAGTAGAAGAGGAGGAGTATGGAGGAAAGGGGTGGGGAATGTGGTAGAGGGGGAAAGTGGTGGCGGGGGAAAGGGAGATACAATGACTGGGGAGGGAAGGAAGGAATGATGGGAGGAATAGCCAATTACTTGATTAAAATTCACTCATTAATGTACAATAGCAACATTTCTTTTTTAGAGTAAGTAAAGTAAATTACCACGTTTTCCCGGCATAACGTAATCACTTGTATGTAAGCTAGTGATATTTTCAGCGTGCCAATTAAGTATGTTTCCATTTGTGAATCAAAACAAAACATGGTTCCTCGTTTCCTTTCAAAATGTTCACCTAATTTAGAAGATCGTCACATTGCAGGTAAAGCAAAGAACGCTGCTATAACGAAGACCGCTATAACGAACACCGCTATAACGAACACCGCTTTAACGAACGCATTTGTGGTTATCCCAAGCATAGACAACTTCGAAATACCACAGTGCGCACGCGCAAACCAATTTGCGTAAAACATGCTGGTCTATCTAACAACAAATACTATAAAACGACCTTACCTCCTATATTTTGTCTTGAATTTACAACCACACTAAACAGTAAGCCATGCTTTTCTTCGATAGTTTGTATTCAGTTGAATAACGAAACCACACAGTAACGTACGGTGAAATGTGAACGGTGATCACCAGCTAGACCGAGATGCAACGTTTGCGAAGTAGTCTGAAGATTGTTTGTGTAATAATAACAAGTAGCCTATTGCAACCACAACACACTGTAACGATCGAACACTTTAGTGAACATTTTGTTATTAGCATATTGCACTCCAAAATTAAACTGTTGAACGAACTTTACTATAATCGCTATGATTAGAAATGAATACAATTTGCACGTATATGTAACTAACTAATTGCATTACTTATTGTGTGACTGTTTTATTAACGTACAATTACATTAATGAAAGGTCACTGTCACTGGTCCATAAACCCACCAGGGTCGTAAGGTCGCTGCACAGATGAATGTTGCTTGAATGTTGTGCAGGCGATTCCAAGGAAAGGTACAACATTGGTAAGACTTATTTACAAAACTAGCTTTTCTCACTGTTCTCATTACACTACATTGAGCTGAAACTGTTACAGCTTGGTTGTATAATACTATACTTGATTCAAAGTAAGGTAAATCAGAATACCCATAATAAGCAATTTTGCAAACATTACTAATGTTTTTCCTTCCTTCAATCACTTTAATATGGTATTACTGCATTGATATTAATATGCATTAATAATGTAATATCTGCGTATTCGATTGGACAAAACAAGATGCAAACTTCGGGAACAGTTTTCTTCTTGAACAACCTCCGTGTTTTTTTAATTTATTTTACACAAATACATGTAGCTCCGAACGCATAGTGACGTAGCTATAAGCCTGTGTCGAAATGTGAACTGCATAGTCCTAAGAATTCTACTACTTGTCTGTGTATTCGCATGCTCAAGTCGAATCGATATGGATAAAGCACAGCGCGTAGCCACGGGGAGGGGTCGGGGGCAGGGCCTTACAAATTTAAAGTGCTAAGGTGCCCCACGAAAAATACCGATAGTGCCCCAAAAAGAAAAGAAAGAAGGAAACCCTATCCCTGTCGCCCCACTGAAAAGCAATGCCCCTGTGCCCCCACTGAAAAGTCCTGGCTTTGATTATACGTAAGTAAGATTAATTGCGGTGACACCATGTGAAACTCGACGTTTCGATCAGTATGCTCTGATCGTCTTCAGGAAGAAACTGAAGACGATCAGCGCATCTGATCGAAACGTCAATTCATGGTGTCTCTGATTTCTATCCTCTTCACCATGCAAAGCTACAAGTTTTACCTTTGATTATACGAAGTTATGCAGATTAGCATATATCGCCTCAACTTTGTTGTGAATGAGGTGAAACGCCCATCCCCAATACAAATGATCATGTTAAATGGTTTGGATTACACGCCTATGGGTTGGTTCTGAAAAACGCCCTCCTCCAACGGAACATCTTGGTAACCTTAACAGTATACGAGCAAAACTGAAATGACCTTAATTTGAACATGTGTCAGGCATTTTCTCTTGTCTCTTTCGTGTCGTGTTTATTGCTATTAATAAAATGCACAAAATGTACAACAAAAAAAAATTGTGTCCTGAATTCAGTGATTTCGTAATATGTGTAAGATAATTTATGTAGGGCCTAGGCCTATTTAAACGTGACAAACATTGTTAAACAGAATACAGAGTCAGAATCAGAGTCAGAATCAGAGCATACTGATCGAAACGTCAAGTTGTACCTCAGTTCTTTTCAGAACTAATTACAATTGAGCATTTCACATGGTGTCACCGCAATTACTCTTACTTATCCTCCTCACCATGCAAAGTTCTACCTAAGAATACAGTTTACCCGAATGGAATGTATTGGCCAAAAAGTCATCGTTCGGCTTCAAAATCGGTGCGGTGACGCCCTTTTGGGAGGGGATCTTGTATACGCGGCGACCGAAGTTCCCATGTACAAAGTATGAGTGGCTAAGAGAGGCCTCACAAATCGGGCAAACGTTCATGGAAAAAGTCATTTAAAACACAGCACGACAGAATTCCAATCGACCCAACAATTTTGGCAATTGGACAACGTTGCATTGCAAAAAAAACAAAAAAACAAAAACTAGAATTTGGTGTTTGTGTTAAATTACAAACACTATGTTTGGTTAACTTCAGTTCAATCAAGTGAGCAGTTGATGACGTCATAATCATATTTTTGAAAATGTTGACGTCTTTTATCCATGACAATATCAATGTCATCTTCAAAATACCTATACATTTTGTGTTAGAATGTGTTGAAATTGAAGTTCCTGTTTTGACCAAGTAAAGGTCATATCAGGTCAGTTGAAAGTCATATATCTGAAACAACAATACTTCCTCATGATCATGAAAAATAACGTTAGTAGCAACTTTAGTTCAGGAGATGAGTTTTCATAATATGTAATTAAAATTACATATAATGTGCTATGCTGAACACATTAACTTCGGTTCAGTCACGTGGTGAATTTATACTTCACACAAAATTCGTACTAAATTTGATGAAATTCTGTTCGATAATTTCTGAAATATGAAAATATTCCTTTTAAATACTGCCGCTAGGGGCGGTCTGATCTGTGATGACGTCATCGAACATTTTTAAAGATAAGATGTGACTAGTCACTTTATTCACATAAGTCATATTCAACTTCCCTATGACATTGGCTGCAGACATATAATAGTGCTGCAGAATATTTTCTGTTGAACTTCGGTTTCAACCGGAAGAAAAGGTCAAGTGGGTCGTGTCTGTGTACGAAATGTCACATAATTCGAGGTTTGTGTGATAATGCAAAGATTGTTAATTTATCTGATGTGGTTCATGAGATATGATTTTTAAATATTAAACCTCTATTTGATGTATTTACGTTCCTGTCAACGTAAAAGTATTTGTGAAGTTATAGTTAGTCTTCCAAAGGTTTCCGACAAAACTCGCATTCCGTGCGACTTGACAAGAGGCTATACAGCTGTACATGAACGTGCGGTTCAGTTCGGCGTGCGACTTGACTCAAACTATATATGCCTCGTGCTCTTTTGTGAGAAGGCCGTGCTCTGTGTGTGATGAGAGAAGGCTGTGCGAACGCGAAATGGGCTATACATAATACGTAGGGAATGGTGCTTCAGAATATTTTTACTAAACTTCCGGTTTTGACTGGAAGGGGGGTCAGATTGGGTCATGTCTGTGAACGAAATGTCACATAATTCAAGATATTTAAGATGTTACAAAGACTGAAAATATCTTTTGTAGTTCATGAAATATGATCTTTTGAAATATCAATATTTGATTTTGTGTAATTCGATATCTGATGACCTCACCATGACCTCCATTAACAGGTACAACTACATGTTAAGGTCTAAGTATGTGTTAAGTTTTAGGTGCTGTGAACTCTGCAACTATGTTTTGTTAGATAAGTTTCACGGAGAAGAAGGACGAAAACGTTTTAAAACGAACAATTTGAAGGCAGTGTTTGGGTAAATCCTGGGTAAATCCCAAACACCTAAAAAATAAAATTAAAAATGCAAACACCGCGGGTCTGAGGCGACGCAAGCAGAGACCGGAAACCAGAGACCTATTTTTGACCTTAACCATTTTAAAGGGGAGTGTCACCATTGGTAATAATCCGGCAAACTAAAAGCACTTATTTTTAATAGAATGGTACCAAAATCCTGTGAAGTTATTTACCAAAGATGTATACTGGCTTTTGAACTATAAATATATGAATGAAATAAGGATTTATCTGTTATTCATAAATAAAAAACAATTTAGACAATCTGATTGGTCAAAACGTAATCATTTGGGGTGTATTAATGGATGTATAGACTGGCTTATCAAAATCAGAACAGTGCGTATGTGACAGCTGTTCCACTGTTTTTAATGGACGCGTGACAGGTTTAAACCCAATCAGAGTGATGAAGATTGGCATCACGCCCTGACTCATGTCTGGGGTGTTTCGTATGTCCCCAAAACGTGATTTGCCCTTTTCTATTATTAATTATCTATTTTTATTCAATAAAAATTACATTTGTTTTTATATTTTGAAAACGAAAACGGTCCCGTGACCACGCTCAAAACCAGTCATTAACCTGCGTTAAAACCCCCGGACAAACTGTTATTCATTAATATAATTATGCTATCCTGTTGGAAAGTCACACTGTCCCACTGTGGTATTTGCAAAAATTATCCTTTATTTCTTAAGTCGATATGCCCCCATTGGTGTACACACGTTCTTTTGCTATTTCCCAGTTTTGCTACTTTTGCTTCAAAGCTGGCATACCGTACCGGTAGTGTATAAATTAACATTAATCCCTTTGATTTTAACGTTCAAAAGCGATTCTTGGTTCAGAAAGTGACTTTGTTAATAAGATTTTGAATCTTTAAAACCCAATACGTTAAAAAGCAAGCCCCAGCTTTCTAATTTCGGTATACCCTTTAAAAGAATATCGCCCGTGTTTAGAGCAGTTTGACGGTAAAAGAAATAAATTTAAATGTTGAACTGCTATTTTCTGAGGGTTAAGTACGTTACAAGCATTCTTTTTGAGACACTGAACAAAAAAATCCGTCAAGTTAGTCCCAAACAAATTAAAATTTAAATTAAAAAAACCTGGCCCACTGTTTTAATCTTCAGCTTGCACGTGACCAAAATATTGTACGTAACGGGCCGGGGCGTAGAGTCTTCCGATTAGCCAGCGCGGCTGTCAATCAGAATAAAGCGTGTTTGAAATATCGTTTTGTTACAGTTTCCGACATCCAATTTTTTATTTTGTTTCGTTTAACAACATTTTTTCAAAATTCATTCCTTTATAAATTCTTTTTGTGTGGCCGTCTTAGCCAAACACGGGTGAAAAAAAAAAGGCGGTCAATGCTTTTCCCAATGGAGTTTTGATGATGATCGTTGAAGCCAGCAAGTGGGCGGGGTTTTTGTTTTGGGAAATTTACATCACACTTACCAACAGGATGGGCGAGTTCATGTTCTGCAAAGAGCTGAAGCTATGCGCGTACAGACGTTTTGTACTGCATAGTCGACTGCTCCCAGGCAATTAAGTGTAATTGTGGGGATGTGTGTTCAGCCTATGGTGCCTTAGAACGTGAAACTACCCAGAGCTAATAGAGACATGTGCGATTACACAAGCCCAAAACCTTTGTGTGAGATATGTATGCTTACATGGGTCTGGCTATGTATTGTTTCAGGTCAGCGTTTTTGATAAATTGTGGAAGTTGGGTGATAAATATATTTCAGAAACCGGGAATATAAATATCTTGGTGTATATTTTCTCGTCCTTACGACCACCAACATATGGGAAGTTGTCAAGGGTAACAATTAATTGCGTATATCAAATCTGTAATTGATAATTTTGATGACTTTAATCGCGTTTACTATGGCGATGTTTATGGCGAACATTGCTCTCCCATCAATTAATTACGCTAGGCAGGTGGATCCAAATGTCAGTCGGATGTTGATAAACTCAAAAAGCTTCAGTTACAAATGGCGCGCTATATTCTGAAAGCCTCCGCAACCGCCGCGTGCAGCTCTTTATGGCGACTTGGGTTGGGTCCCTATCTCTACCTCAAAATACGCTTGGATGAAATTTCTTGCGCAGTTGTTAACGGATAGCCATCGGTGGCCGAAACTTTTGTTAAATACAATGATTAGCAGATGGCGTCAGTAACGCGTTACATTTTTAAACCACCCAGGAAGTTTTGGGCAAATGTGGCTTTTGATGTTATTGATAGTGCAAAGTTAGGAAATTACCTCAGAATCCATACTGGATTAATTCTGTAAAGACTATTATTGTTGATATATCTGCAAATGATTGGAGGGAGGGGTATGCAGTAAAACGTCCTTGCAGACTACATGACCATTAAAGATAATCCGGGCAGAAACATCTTTTGGATAAAACCGTTTTTCCGGGTCTCTAAAATTTTAAAAATTCGCTCTAATACCTTCCCACTTGACGCAAAATCGTAGGTGGACACCGGAAATTTGATGGGACATGTACTCTGTGCAATAATGGAGATGAAATGTGAAGCACTTTCTATTTATTTGTCATGCGCCCCATTCAATTAGACCCGATGAGTATACTAACTTCAAGATAACCTTTTCAGAAACATTGTGTTGATGTTTGGGAACTATTTTTCTGGTAATCTAGATATTAAATACAGTCTTACGCTTGGCTTTACCTTTCCCCTATGTAAATAATGCAGGTAAATATAGGTTATATTTTGACAAGTTCTGTAAATCTTTTAAAAAGCGCGCTTGGAAGACAGAAATGTATTGAAATCGAATAGTGACTATTTATGTACTACAATCTACGATGCTGTGTTATTATTTGTATATTACATGTAAATATCTATTTTATTTTTTTGTTTCATCTCATATTTTATATGGGTATGAGTGTGCAAATGTCGCGCATATTAGGCCTGTGTATGTGATGGTATGTTTTAAGTTTGAATCGCAGTTTCACGCAGCTGGTTCGTTGTGCGGCGGGAGGCGGAATATATTCAAAACAAGTCACGGCAGAGTATTTTGAATGGTTTCGCCGTTGTCTATATGCAAACTAAAAAATATAACTCATAATCTTATTATTAAAGTATTAAATTATTCTTTAAGTGTTTGGGACTAAAATGCATTTTAGGGGTCTGCATGTTTATTTTTACTTTTCTGCACTTGTAAAAGCTTTTTGGGTTTCCCTGAACATTTTTTAGCTACGGCGATTTCTAGTGTTTTCAAATGTTTAGAATTGGAACGTGTTTGCAGGGTGGGAGGTCGGTGGACCATGTAGGACTATTTTTTTCCCTTTCACATAATAATACTATTAATATTATAATATTGTTGGTATATATTGTTTCAGTAGTTTTTTTTGATGTATTTCTGAACGCACCGCCGGAAGGCTGTGCCACTGTTTTAAAGTGTATGTTCAAATAAAAATAAAAATACCCCTGATGGCTTATATAAGTGTTACAAGCTTACAAAGGGGGGTATAAGGCTTTATAAGCAGCGCGATCGGTTAAATACAGGTGTGAATTCATTACTTCCAACACCGAGATGTATGGATCGGTTTGGCACAAGATCAATCGTTGGTTTGTTGGAAAATCCGTTTTGCCAAGACTAGTCTCGTAAATAATAAACCTGGCGGGGGTATGCACTCTCCAGTGACCACTCTTTTTGCTGACTATATTGGCTGAACACAAATAAACAAATAAAGAAAATCCATTCTCAATTGGATAGCATTCTTGCCTTAGTTACTGACAATTCTTTTTTAAGGTAACTGTGTGTCAGCATAAGTTTAACCATCATTTCAATTGGCGTAGTTTTTTCCCTTCCCAAAACAGACTTCACCCTTGGCACGAGATTTTTCTGGGGTGATCTAGTCGGTCCGATAAGGTTTATTCAGGCCTGGGGTTTCGGGCCACACTATCTTTAAACGCCGGTAGGCATTTGGTGAGAAAAAATAGGAGGTCCTACATTTCATACGGCGTAAATTACCTCAAGTCGGGACAAATGCTATGATTTAACACCACTGTAGGTGTGTTTAATGGACCTCTTCGAATCCAGCATTAGACCTACTTCTGAATATACGTGCCGTTGCATCTCAGTCGAACTGCTGATCACCATTCCATTTCCCTGTACGTTGCCTACTATGGGTTTAAATCAAACAAAATTCAAAACTGTTCATGTGGTTGTAGACAATAGGAGTTATAAAATAAACTTTGCAGTATTTTGTCGCTTAGACGTCGATTCATCAGTGGATAGAATCCGAAAGCGAGATTTAAAAGGGTATATGCTCATAGTCAGTACAGAACACCCATTCCGGGAATGAGCGGCCCTGACTTTTTATTGGCTATCCATGGCAACAAACCGGTCACACTTGGCACATGACCCCAATGCCTTCATCACATCTCTGAAAATATAAGTAGACGTACTACTTCACTGTTCGTGGTTGGAGTAAATTCCGATATTGACATTCCGCGTTGGATGGTGAATTTTCCAGACGTTATCGTTGACACACAGTATTGCAGATTTCCTACAGTATCGCTGATACCACGATTTTCTTGGCATACAACGTGATTTCCGTATAAAACCTGAAAGAATCTTTTCATTTGTGTTACAAACGTATAAGTGTCTGGAACCACTTGGAGTACAGTTGTCACCACATGGATGAGTTGATTGCTGCGTAGAAACTCTACCTACTTTTATGACTCTATCTATGGATATGATGAAGAATATTACTGTCAAATACCACTACCAGTGCCTGGACCGTTTCCCTCATCTAAATCCCAAACCCCCGGATTCCCCAAAACCCTCATATGATACTAAAGGCTTCTATGTTTTCCTTCTCTCCTACTATTCGGGAACATCCTGGTCATTTATGTATCCGACAAAAGCTTGCATACAGTCATTTTTTGTAGCGGTTTGTTTATCGGGGAGCAAAACCCCAGGATTACTAAACTTTCCCGGGATCTTGGTACTGGCCATTCGGTGAATTACTTGCCTGGCATGGCATCTCGTTTCATTCATGCCTTTTTTATTATGATTTTGCTTTGAGGTTCTGGGCACTAACCCCTGAATCATTGAAGGTAAAACTACAAACCTCTTGATGATATCCGTCGGTTATATACAATCTTTATGACTCGTGTTATTATCTTTCCATATATTGGGTTAACTACAAGATAAGCCCCAGATGTATTCCATCATATGGTCTCACCCGAATACTTTTTTGCAGTGCTCGTCCTTTCGGTTCATACTGTCCTAACCCTGTCCCTTTGTCTATAGTGCTGTCATCGTAAAGGCCACGAGAAACAGGCATTGGCGAGCACATAAGCTCGGCTGTATCATCAAGAGGGTCTCTGTAAAAAGAAACAAACCAGCCCCCCAAATATATTGCCCAAACAATGAACCAATTACAGAAAACTCCCCAACTACGAATCCTGTAGAACCGATATCAACTAATGCCCAAAGTCTATGTGTATCTGCCACAATGTCACTGGGTGTGACAAACCAAGCCTAAAAGAAAAAACGAAAATGATGATGATCACCCCAACAAACAGGGACTTCGACGAAACAATTTCTGTGGAGACCAACCCCAAATCAAATAAAACCAGTCGTTAAACGTTTCCAATTCTCAAGTACTAAACACGAAGGTTTTTGGCTAGTATTCGGGCACTCTGCTTGACACATTCTGATATGGTTACTTCTGGACTACCATGGTCGGTATCTTCTTTAGTGTCGTCGTTAACCCCAGCCTAGCTATTCATAATGACACGGCACTGGAAAGTATGAAAACTAAACAAAAAAAGGTTCTTTGTTCGTCTGCATCAGGTGCAGTGGTGAAATAGATACTGGTGCGCGGCGCCCACTTAAACAGTATATTGTCTGTAAAGCTAATTCGTGTCGTTATAAGGAAAACAAGTGAAACTCATTCAGATTTGTTGTATTTATTCAACATGCGAAATCCATCTACCCCATCCCCAAACAACACCCAACAACAACAAAACAAACAAAAGAAAAAAAAACATCAATAATCACACTTTACATACAACTTATCTTGGTGGATTGATATCAAACTACGTGATAAAATCGTCCAGTCTGAAGTCCTAAAACGTTTAGTAAAATAAGTATAAAACTATTTCCCTACTAAATTATTGTCCTCAGCGGGACTAAAATCAATGTAATCATAAATAGTTAAACTTGTGATTTGCATGGTGAGGATAAGTAAGACTAAAGTGGTGACACCATTTAAATTTTTAATGTAGTGGTTCTGAAAAAAACTGGAGGTTACAACTCGACGTTTCGATCAGTATGCTCTGATCGTCATCAGGGAAACTGAGAATATGAGACCCTCTGAATGTTTCCTTTATTTTCTTTAAACGACACAACGTAATATTACCTGAAATAATCATATGCTGTTTTTTAATGTATTTTGATTCAAAGAAAGTAAAGATATAATTTTGCCAGCTTTCCCAAACTCTAGTATTGATTTGATATATTTTATAAGTCGGATATAGGTTTTCCCAACAATTTTGGAAAAAAAAATCAATTTGATACCGCGCATTCAATTTCGTTTGAAAATAAATGCTCAGCTTCATCAACATTCAACAGTTAAAAGAGTCATTCAATTTCAACACCTGAGCATTCCTCGACAAATAAGATCATTCAATTTCAACACTGAGCATTCACTCGACAAATAAGATCATTCAATTTCAAATGGTCACTAAGTTCATTCAATTTTGTCAAAGCCAGCTGCAACAGGCTGGTCGACTATTTAATTTCATCTGGAACCATTTTCCAAATGTGTGCATTCAAATTCTTTTTGTGATATGTGCTTTCTGGTTTGTGTTGCTTATAAATAAAGGCAGGATATTCTGAGGGAAATCATTTCTACACTAGTTCCCGGTTATACACCTCTCAGTAAATAACGATTTCTGAAACAAAGATAGCTGCCCGTGGTCATTACAGAAGAGTGAATAAGTGTAGATGGGGAAGCTACTTAGACTTGGGGAACCTCTCGGCATCAAGAGATCACCAAGGTCCATCATTGGCTACATACTTGGTCCGGTCGTCACGAGAAGTTGCCTACGGGAGGGGCCCCAACACCAAGATAGATCAGGAGATGCAGATGAGCTGGAGCGATTGCTGGACGAAACCCTCTACTAACACTAATTCAGATGAAGATGAACTCCAACCTCTCTCAGACAAACCAACCTGTCTCCCAGCACTATTTCCAGAACCCTGGATGGCATGCTCATTTAAACTCCCAAGGGCGTGCCTAATGCCGCTCGCCCAGAGTACTCGATATGCCCTGTAGAGTACGCGCAGTGGTTCATGCAGTACAGGTTTCGGCCACTGCGTGTTCATCGACAAACTGGCACAACATAATGGACGAGACGCTCTTTTGGAAGGCCCCTCCGGTATCAGCGAGAGCGCTGGTAAACCACAACGCGGACGCAACTGCAACGTAACATTTGCTGTTTTTGGGAGATTGGTCTTGTACACCACCGAATAGCCGCCTTTGAGACTGTTACGAGAAAGATTTGAAGAGTTTCTGGCTGCACAGCTCGTGAGTGCGAAAATATTTCCCTCAGATGACCAGTCTTTCTGTGTACGACAATGCCCCGACCCATGTACGCGCCCCGCTCCAGCAGAATCAAGGGAGATCCAGTTGAAACGTCACCCCCTACTCACCATTCCCGAACTGACAAATGGCCCATTCGTTATTCAAGCTGGTGTCAAGAATTTGGCCCTCCCAGAATGCAGCTACGAGTAGGGGGCGGGCAGCCTAAACAGGGTGAATCTTCAACAGTGGAGGGGGATCTCATTCAAGTGGCTCAACAGAATGTGGGACAAATAACTCATGAAAAGTGCGTGAGATGGTACAACAGCCAAACTTACATGCCCAGATGCCTAGCACGTCAAAACATTGAAAGGGTTAAGAAACCCGTTTCAGATAAACGTAGAATTATAGACGAAATAAAAAAAGGACCTGTGAAAAAATCCACAGAAACAACAATATTTAATTGTTATAACGATGCCCCCTTATAATTATAAGCTTTTTTTTATATAAAAAAAAACATTTTTTTATTTGTAATTTGACATGATTCGAACATAAACGAATAAAGAAGACGACCAAAAAATAAGTAAAGACCAATGTAAAAACAGTAACAAGGCAATTGTTAATTGTTAATTAATAATTGTGTATTAATTTCATACTTTGGGCATAAGTTTTAACTTTATTTAACTGCCTTTTAGAAACAATATTTAAAAATTTAGTCATGGGGTAACAAACGCAAAAGGGAAAAATTATTGCAATTAAGACAAACAACAAAATTAAATGAAACTCAAAACAAGAAACACTAACCCTGGAACAAAAAATGCCAGTAAAGAACAATTGCTAACTTTAAACTCAAAAAAAATATCATACTCATTTTGAATTTGAACGCTCAAATTTGAAATGCTGCCCATAAACGAAAAGAAAAACAACAGCTACAAAATCCTGTCGCTTCATTTACTCTGAATTTGTTGCACCTATTGCGAAAATTGGTAGATATTCAACATAAGAATGGTGATCTTGTGTTTTGAATGCCTATAACAAATAGAATGAAAAAAAGAAATCTGTGTGCACGAAAACGAAATTGAATACAATAATATCGAAGAGAAACCCTAGTTGGATTGAATTATCAAAATCGCGTGAATTTGAAAACGTGTTGATGAAATTGAATGATTTTTGTTGAAATTGGCCGGGAAAAACCCATATTAAACAATTGAAGCTTAATTTTCCCAAACTGGGTGTGGGGCCCCCCTTAACCTAATATAAGTTTATTAAAATGTGTATATATTTATCAGCTCTTTCTGCAGGCATATTTGTTTTTTTCCCAAAAATGCCAAAAATATAGTTATAAACATTTGGAATTTTTATTTCGTTTGCAAAACAGGTTTATATGTCCGTCAACTGGATTGTTCCCGTAATAGTGAAAGCGCTATCATGCACTATTGATTCACGAAAAATATAAATGATCACATATTTTACATGAAACTTTACTTGGCGTAAAAATTGATGATGTCTCAAACATCCTTAAACATTCTTGTCTGATTTGTTCATATTTTTTAAAACTATTGATCAAATAACTATAAGTTTGCGCTTGCTGACATTTCCCTTTGACTGTGATTTTTATTTCACAGAAGGTGCATTAATGCGTATCTCTTAAAGGTTTAAAAACAAAACTCAGGTGCAGGCTTTCATTGGATACTGTAAATATTTCAGCACTTTCATTATGTGTTTGTTTTGTTTTTACTTTCAATTTTTTATATTGCAGTTCTTTGGTGGTTATCCCGTGAGCAGCTTTAACCCGTTCTGCTACGCCATCTGCAACCGTTATTCAAGGCTTTCCTTAAGTTTGCTGCCGCCGCGGAATTTTCCCAAAGCACCGAAAATGGACGGAAGAGCTCAGCGTGGAGCCTATCAAATGTCACATAACAGAAAATAGAACGGTTCGGTGTTGACAAAAAACTGGTTCGTTCAGGGTTTCCCCAATACTATGTATACCAGTGGTTGGTTTTGACACCCCGCAAAAACTGAGGTGTTGGTGTTTAAATATTCTTCCATGGTGTTTATGTTGTGAGAGTTGCCTAATATAAACACCAATGGTGTAGTTTTTTAAAATATTTAATGTTCACGTTACCATAGGCATATACATTCTTTTATCACGGGGTGGCCTCTTGTCTTTTATCCCTCATAGCTGAAACCAAGACTGGAAGCAAATAGGCTGGTTCCTTTTATGTTTGATAACCCGTGCTTTATCGCACGTGCAGGGAAAACCCAAAAAGACTGGCATTCGCGTGGGGAAGGTCTGCTGTTAAAACACACACACACACCAGCTACACACCCAGACGGCAGACTGTCAAGTTACGGGTCTCCCCGCAAAGTATCTTTACGAGCAGTGGGCGGAAAATATTTAGCGGTCCCGCCCGATGTGACCGACCAAAATGACCAATTTCAGAAACTGCAAAAACTGGGTTTAAAACTTCACCATGATGTACCTAAAACCATGGAAGTCTGTTTTTCTTCCATGCTTTTAAAACTCAATATTTTGGGCAGGGAATGATGTTTGGTTTCCAGATGTTTCCATTAAAGTGAACATGATGACACATCAACAAATAAACTGCCATGGAAAATCAATGCTAATGCATAAATGTTACACTGAGCCACTGAGGTAACATTTCTTATAGGCTAATATAGTAAATGAACGGCATAATTACGTACATAAATGTAAATTACCACAGTGTGTAGTATTTAGGCATCTTAAACAGTGTTTGGATATAATTTGGTGAAATTTTTTGTTAAAAAAGGTTCACTTCGGGGATAATTACCAATTGGGATTTATTAAACCATTTGATGTGAAGTTAGTGATTTATAAACCATCTTGAGGGTGTATTACTATTCATGGTTTATTTGATTGGGTATTGAATATAGTATAGTAGCTAATTTCAACAATTGTTACATGTAAATAAAAGTACAGTATCATTTGTAAACTACAATAAAATTACGACATTCAATTTAGTCAAGGAAGATGATAGAGGCTGAAAATACGAAGATGAGGGACGGCCCAGCAACAGCGTAATTACTATCAGCTCAGTGCACACAGCCCTCTGGTGGTGAATTGCCCAGTGTCTTGATGAAAGCCACTTTGGCGTCGATTGTGTGAGTGTTTCGTACACTTTATGTGCGTATGTTATGGTACTAAGCGCGCATGTCTTCTGCCAGCCAATGATCGCTGGAATATTCCCCGCGTACGCACATCAACCAAAATACGCACAACGAAGGCACTTTGCTGCCCTTCGCCAGTGGTCTACAACATTCCCTCAACAGGTCATGACGGTGCGAATAAAGGGTTCGTTCAGTAGGGGTATTTCCTTGGGGGTCCTTAGGATTTTCAAGGGTGACTCCTTTTTTATATACCTTATGTTTTATCTTTTTCTGAGCGGGTTTGGGGGGCCATGGGTGGTACGCAGACATCAGGTGGGGACACGTTCCCCTTGCCCCCACAATTGGGGACTTGGCCGGTAGGCTAGGGAGAGGATATTGTTGAGATTATGTGTGCATGAAGATATCGAGGGGGGTTGAGAAAAGCAAATATGTTTTGTACAGTTGGCATAAAGTTTTGAGAATCATTCAATTCAAATCACTACAACAAATTAAACAAATAATAATTGCTCGTTGTGAGACATAAATATAAACAAAGTATATAAAACTTCAACTCATGATCATGCAGAAATCAATAAGAGAAAAGGGGGTGTAGGGAGGGTGGGGAAGGGCTGAGGGAAAAAGGGGTGTAATAATGACTGAATGGGAAAGGAGGATAGAAAAGGGAGGTACCTCCATTATAATAACAATTACTTGATTAAAATTACAACAAATCACTAATTTTTGCAAATAATAATAAATGTTATTACAGATGTATTCTATTACAAAAGCACTTTACAGATAAAGTAAATTAAATTATCAAAAGCATTTTGGCATAACAATCACTTTTCCCGTATAGTATGTTATTTGAGGCGTGAGTATGTTCCATTTGTGAATCAAACAAAACCAATTCACGCTTAAAGGTAAAACAATGAAGGCCACTATAATGAAAAGGGCCCCTATAACGAACACCCCACAACAAATCGCTATAACGAAACAAAACATTTGTGTTATCCCAAGCATGAACAACTTAAATACCACTGTCCCCAAACCAATTTGCTAAAACATGCTGGTCTGTCTAAAATACTATAAAAACGACCTTACCTCCCCCGATATTGTCTATGGATGTACAACCACGAACAGGTAAGCCATGCTTTCTTCGATAGTTTGTGTTCAGTTTAATAATGCAACTTCGGAATTGTTTAATTAATTAAACCAGTGTTGGAGGTCTCGACCGAGGTCTTGGTCTCGAGACTAGTCTCAAGACCATATTTTCAGGTCTCGACGATTTTGAGGTCTCGAAATGTTGAGGCTCTGTCTTATCTCGTCTCGGACTCGGGTCTCAATAGTCTCGGGGTCGAGACCTTGACAGAGACCTTAAATACTCAAGAATGTTTGAAGTCAATTATTCGATTAACCTCTTTTGGAGTCGATCCTGTATCACCGGGCAATTCATAACGCATTGGGGAATAGTCAAAAATTTCCACGGGGTGCTCGCTGCATATCGCCGCGCAGCAGCATGAACTGTGCGTCATAATCCGTTAACAAACCGTGTGTCATCGACGTGCATGCCCTGACCGGATCGTGCGATATTGGGAGCGGTTGGGGATTGTAGTGTTCGTCGTGTGGCGGCGTGGGATCGGGGTCATAAACACAAACACAGTTTTGAACCAAGACGACCTACCCAAATTGTTGGGGTATATCTTATTATTTTTAATAAAACAAGTTTACGTTTAATCATTAAAAAATTTCGGTCATGTTGACAATCAAGTAATGTCAAGCAACTCCCTTTATCATCAATTTGCTTTTAAGGGCATAAAGAGTTTGTGGACAACACAACAGGGAAAACGAAAACATTCTGCCCCTTTCAGAATATGAGATAAACCTGTATTTGGCTAATTCAATCAGGGATGTCCCGTCTGTCGATCTCAGTACCATCGCACTCTAAAATGCTTAGAGCCTGGTTGAATGCCTAGTTAGTACACCTACACAGTAACGTACGGTGAAATGTGAACGGTGATCACCAGCTAGACCGAGATGCAACGCGCGCGTATTGTTTGCGTAGTAGTCTGAAGATTGGCTCTCATTATGTTCGTGTAATATAAACCTATCTGTTTAACTTTAACCCCATTATTTAATTTTGTTGAGCGCCATGAGCGTTACTATGTGATGGTTTGTGCGCTATACAGAAGCCACTATTATTATTATTATTAAAGCAAGTATTTTGCATACACAATCATAATTGATCGACCACTTTAGTGAACATTTTGTGTGGACCCTATGATGTTCGTTATAGTAACATTGCACCGAATCTCCAAAATTATACAAATGTTGAACGTTGTATGTATATCACTATTATTAAGCCTATCGGTTTTCCAGCCAGATTCCTAAATTTATCATTCAATTTCGTTTTCAGACATTAAAATTTGGATTTGCATCATTCATTTTAGTGGTGCACCCGCCATTCAATTTCCATTGAATTGAGGATTTGCACCCGAGTTTTATTTTCGTTTTTGTTTACAGGCAATCAGTTTCACTATGGGAATTCAAATAAGTAATTCTCACCAGTCTTTCTTTAATCATGTGTTTTCATTATAATTTTTTTTACTGTTTATATATTCTTATTTATTTTTACTTTGTTTTTATCATTTGTTTCCCTTCATAAATTTATCAATCAATGTGTTTTGGGGGCATTCCTGAGAATTTCCCTGGGACGCCTCAATCAAGCGTGCTCGGACTACATCAGATATGCCGTTTCGTTATCTTTATCTGTCAAAGTAGTGACTTGCAGAAATGGAACATTGTCCTTCGACGAATATTAATGAAGTGGCATGCTCTTACCAATGACTGAACCAATTGCTACTTTGAAATTCAAACATGGAAAAACAAGTGTAACAGTGTGAATTTCATTGCACAAATGTCACAAATGCTTGCCCAATAATTTGAATGACTGACTGTACGCGCAGGAAGCTTAGGCGAAATTGAATGCTGTTGGTGAGTATTTTTAAATTGGATGCGCATTTTTGTTAATTACATAACACGTTAAATGAAATTTAATGATCATTTAACAAATGGAATTATTTTGAGAAGAAATCGGTTTCGCGCGAAATTGATTGAAAACTGCGTTGAAATTGGCTGCTAAATTGACGAACCTGGCCAGGAAAACCTATATTAGAAATTAATACAATTGCATCATTGGTATACAGTGCTATATACACACGTCGGTGTAGGGTAAAATTAAATCAATTGTTTTATCACCCGAAGCAAGAATTTCATCAACCCTTTATTATATCACTGTTTTATAAATGTGTAATTCCTGAAAGAAAGTTACAATATTGGGAATGACCTAATTACAACATTACCGAATTATTATCAAAAATCTAGCTTGTGTCAAGTTAAAGGTACCAATCATCCAGTACAAAATATGAATGCTTTTCACACTTATCTCATGACTTACACTCGACATTGAGCTAAACCTGTTACAGCTTGGTTGTATAATGCTAATCTAGATTCAAAAGGAAGTAGAATCCTCATTACTGCTGTTTTTCCTTCCTTTAATTAATCACTTTAATTATGTATTACTGCACTAACAATAATTGCATTAACAATGTCATATCTGCGTATTCGAATGGACAAAACAAGAAACTCCGGTTAACAGTTTTCCTTTTTTAAAAAAATCCCTCTTATTTTTAACACAAGTACATGTAGCTGAGTTTTAATCAAACCTGCTTGAGTTGTAATCACAGTCCATAGGCAATAATGCACTGGGCATTCCTGATGATACAAACAAAATTTGCGTCGAACAAATTCGAACTCATTACGTAGCTATACAATCCTGTGTCGAAATGTGAACTGTGTATTAAAGAATTCTACCACTTGTCTGTGTATTGCATGCTCAAGTCGAATCGAGATGGAAATGCATTAACGCATTTTACAGATTTTATGAGACGGATCCGGTGATCAATCTATAACATTGCCAATGAAGATTGTTAGTTCCGTTCGGATCCGATCGCAGTTACCAGACAGTGCAGACGTTTTAATTGGCTTTCTCGATTACAAACAATGGAAATATACGTAGTTATGCAGATTGCATATATTATCCAGCAACATGGAGTTTGGTGTTAAAATGGTTATACGCCTATGGGTTGGTTCTGAGAAATGCCCCCCCCTCCAACGGAACATTTTGGTAACCTTAACAGTATACAAACAAAACAGAAACAGAAATTTCTCAGGCATTTCTCTTGTCTCTTCGTGTCGTGTTTATTGCTATTAATAAAATGCACAAAATGTACAAAAAAGGATTTTCCTGAATTCAGTGATTTCGAAATGTTCTAAGACGATTGCATATGTATTAAGCGTGACAAGCAATGTTAAACAGAATACAGTTTACCGAATGGAATATATATTATACCATGTTTGATCCTATCAGGCCTGATGGGTTTTTCTTCTCAGACCTGGGGGGGGGATATCAGCCGATTTTCATGAATCTTCGAAGGTATGTTCAGTTCGACAACATCTATCGAATGATGTCATAAAATCTTTATAGGTCACCGTTAGGGCGCTATATCCATTTTTATCATTTTAAAATAGTACTTCTTAATTTTCATCCGTTGGCCATGAAATTTGGCACAGATGTTGTCTTCGGTAAAGTAACAATGTGACATCACTCAGATCACGCCTCAGGTGCTATAACCAACATTTTGGGTCAGATTGTTAAAGAACATGATTTTGGAGACTTTTACCTAACAATTTACCCTCAAAACTACAATAAAGGCAGATATAATCACACCCATGGTACTATTCATGTCGTAATTTGTTATATTGAGCAAAACAAATCTGAAAATACCTTTTTTTAAGATGGGCATGGTACCATACCTTATTCCTTCTGACATGTTTTCATTTTCGAAAAGGGACATACAAAATTAAACTGAAATGAATCACTGGCCTGATTATTGTACACATCATGATCTGAATGCATTTACACTATTTCTCGTTATAACAACACAACGGAATAAGCGGAATCTTTCCAGGTTGGTTTCTATATATCTCCATTCTTATAACGTATTTTTTCAACATAGCGCGACAACTCATTTTAATCTACCGAAATGTGTAGAAAACATATTGCAAATAATGTGTTATTTTGTTTAAAAAAATTACAGTATTGGTATTCAGAAACCCCTCAGTTTTATATATAACAATACTAAACAGTGAAAATTTCATCACAATAGTGGTGCTCGTGTTCTAAGAATATATCTGTCTGTGTTTTGTTTTTGTTTTCAAAAGTTGTCGTCTGACAACATTTGTAAATTACGATGCCTAACAATTCCTTTTTTCTAAGTTGAGAACAACACTATTCCTCAGAATGATTTAAACGTCTGCCTTTTTTATAACTAAGTGTCTTTTTTTTGATAATAAATGTTTAATTGGTAATCTGTTAATGACCAATGATATACCTGACTTTCCTTAATACGAGTCTAGCTGTTGTTTACAATTGTTGTATGGTTAGACTATATTTTTACACGTCGCCATTTTCACGGCACTATATTCACGTCTTATGGACCATTTAATGTTACAAGGATATTATATGTAAATGTAACTGAATGAATTTGAAATGCGTACACTGGAGCATTTCGTACAATCGTGAACGGAAATCCGTTAAGTTGTACTAGGACTGTGTCTCCACATACACTTCCTTTTGTTTAGTATACTTGTATGGAAATACATGCAGGCCTAGATTGAATGTAAGTGCTCCACGTTCAAACGAGCGCTATATAATGAAATAAGACTTTTGAACCGTTCTTATAGGATTATATGCATTTATGATTCCACCATACGAGTCGCCATTATGGCCTACGGATATATACGATTGCGCCCATAAACCACCGTCTGCCGAGATTTGAAAAAAGGAATTATCTTTCCGTCTGCCTAGGGGCTATTCTCTTTTTTCAATCGAAAAAACATAGTCATTGCATGTTGCATAGTCCTGCTTCATGGATCAGTAGACATTGTTAAATCCACCTCGAGTAGACTTTAATAGTCGGAAAAGGCATCCATCTGAATTACCGTATATGTCCAATGAGTTAATAGGATTATCGCCCATATGCTTGCCACCACACCAAAGGTATTGAAGGGCAGGAAATCCGCGCGCTCAAGTTTGTTTTTATTTTATAAACCATTATACATCGTTGGTTACCTCAGAAAACTACATTAACATTAAAGTTACGTAATTCACGTTAACTTTAATAACATAACAATAACTATAACCATAACCATAACCATAACCATAACCATCCGTCAGTCTTGAAGACGATGGAATAGCACCTTGGTCGTCTGTTGAGATTAAAGGCAATGAGCACCGCCTCGTGTAGTCTGAAGATCTGACGTCACGGTTTGAGCAAGAGGTGCGTGAATTAAGCAGATCCTGGCCGTGCAGCCGCCATATTTTCCCGAGCTCAACTTTGACCTTGGTTGGTAGCTAGCATGGAGTGCCATTGTCGAGCAGTTTAGTGCATCGGTTTGTGTTCTGAAGGCTGAGTCGTCAGAATGTGGGTTCGAGTCCCAACCGCGACCATGGTGCTTGTGTCCTGAGTAAGACACTTACCATAATTGTTTCTCTCCACCCAGGGTTAAATGGGTACCTGTGAGGGCAGAGTTGGTTGTTGTGTTTGATTAGCCCTATATGCGCTGTAATGGCAGCAATTGAGCTATATACTCCCGGGAGCTGAGATGGTTTCAGGAATGATTTATGCGCCTGATGAGCAGGGTAATAATAAATGCGCCTTGATGATCTTTTGTAATGCGCCGGTATCCGTCAAAGAGACGTTCATGGCAGTGACACATCAGTGTAAACAATAAAACAAAATACATGGTAAGAACAATGCAATATAAAATTACAAGGAACAATGATTGTAAAGGCTGAATGGCCCTGGTCGGGATATGTAGACAAAGACGATATTCTGACAACAAGGAAAACCCTGCATACACAACCATGCAAACAAGGTTGATTTGCAAAAATATAAACACCGTAGCGATACTCTGACATATTAAACAAAACAAAAGGTATAAATACATCATCAAAAAAGTCAATAGTTAAACATAAGTAAATTATACTTAATTTTCATCAAATGAGTTTTGAGAGCATTTTTAAATGAAGCAAGAGATGGAGATTGTTTGACATGTAGGTAAATCATTCCACAAAGAAGCAGCAGCAAAAGAACATTTTCCCAGGATCTCTTTGTCAATTTCACTCAGAAGAAGTTTATGATGTGATCTCATGAAATCACGATTTGAGTGATACGGTTGAAGTAATTCTGAAAAATTTGATGGTGACATATCAATGGAAGAGCGGTAAACATACATTAGATTTTGACAACAATCCTGTCCTTAATCGGAGCCAATGAAGATCTCGCAATATTGGTGTAATGTGTTCTCTTGGTTTAGTCCGGGTTACAATTCTAGCAGCTATGTTCTGAAGACAGGACAGACGATAAATTTGTGTATCTGGTAGTCAAGACCATATAAAGTGAATTGCCCATGTCCAGGCGGGTGACATACGCATGTACAAGTTAGTTCCGTAGCCTTTTGAGAGATGTATTTTCTGATGAGGCCGATGTTGCGCAGATGAAATAGGAACATTTAGAAATTGAAAATATGATCATTAAGTGACATGTCACAATCGAATATAAACCCAAATTGCGCACTCTAGTAGATGTAGATATCTTGGAGGTGCCAATACGTAGATGAGGAATTTTTACTTTTCACGCTGCTGTTTTGATCCAAATATAATAAACTCAGACTTGTCATCATTTAATTTTAAGAAATTAGAAGACATCCAGTTAAAATTTCATCAATACATGATTCAAGTCGACGTATAGATGTCAGCTTCAATTTGATCAGGGGTTTAAAAGGATGTATATTTGTGTGTCATCAGCATAAAAATGGTATTGCAGATTATGTTTCGAATGATTTTCCCAGACCAGTGTAGATAGAAAATAGTACAGGTCCAGAACAAACCCTTGTGGCACACCGAAAAGCAGCATGGTAAGTACTGAACATTTGTTTTAATTTGAACACACTGTGATCTGTCGGTGAGATACGACTCAAACCATTTCAGAACTATTCCATTAATACCAAATGATCGAAGTCGTTGCAATAGAATACGGTGGTCGACAGTATCAAAAGCAGCTGACAGATCGAGGAGTACCAACGCAACAAGTCTACCATTATCCAGAGCGGTAAGTACATCATTTTCTAATCGAAGTAGAGCAGTTTCAATACTGTGGTTGGCACGGTAGGCAGACTGGCAATTATCAAGAAGGTTGTTGCTTGAAGAAATGGAGAGCTCACCAAGTACAACACGTTCAAGTAGCTTTGAAAGGAAGGTAAGGTTAGAGTTGGGCGATAGTTTTCAAAGTGTCGGTGTCAAGGGAGGTTTCTTTAGAAGTGGTCGTACAATTGCAGATTTTAAGGATGATGGTACAATTCCATTAGCAAGTGACTGGTTTACAATATGAGTTATAACAGGTACTATTGTATCTGCAATCTTTCAATAAAGTTGTTGGTATCGGATCAAGATCACAGCTTTTAGATGGAGATTTAGAAGAATCCGGCGTATTTCATGCAGTTGCTGGTTCAAAATATAAAAGCTTTGGATGCGAACAATTATCTATTCCAAGTTTGATGGATACGTGCGCTATAAGTCCACATTATTATTATTATTATTATTATTATTATTATTATTATTATTATTATTATTATTATTATTATTATTATTAGCACGCAAGCCTTGAAGCGTGACGTCAGATTTCAGCACAACCCTTAACGTATCCAATGAAATCCTGTGGTGGTACGCCTGGAGCCTGTCTATCAGTGCGCAACTTTTGAGTTAATGAAGCTGACGCGCAACGTTTATTTGCAAAATGAGCCTGAAAACGCGCTCTCGAACCAGTTGAGATTTCTCAAGAAAATGCGAGTGTTTGAAAGTGCTCACGAAAACTATCTGTTCAGTAGCAAATGTTTCCACTATAATAGGACTGAAACGTGAAACTGATTATCTTGAAATGTTGTTATCACTAAATTATAGCGGCGTAGCAGGACTTTTCAGTGGGGGCAGGGGATATGGGTTTTTCCTTTTCTTTTCTTTCTGTTTTTGAGGCACTATGAGGATATTTCGTGGGGGCACCTGGGGGCACTGGAAATTTTGGGCGGGGGCATCCCCAGGTCCCCGTGGCTACGCCGCTGCTAAATTATAAATAAAATAATCCTTTGACGATATATTTTTGTATAAAATTTAACATATTTTTGCCGATCCTTCGTGTTATCCGCGCCCCGGACTGTTTCCGTGGGTTGGGATTTAAAAAGGGTTATCGTTATAAAAAACATATTCACTGCAGTTCAACGGAATAAACCTTTTTTCTTTCCTTAAAACCTTACATTTACTTATTTTGTTAAGACATGCTTATGACGTCAAGCTTGCAGAGAAAGATAAATACAGCTTAACCACCGCATGGCATTGTTACAATGTTCTATATCGGAACATTACTGTTTTGAGTGTTCTAGCCTGTGATTGGTCAGTTTTGGCACTGGTGATGCTTTTGAAGTTTCAACCAATTCCCTTTTGCTCTTCAATAAACTGTATTTATCTATGATCTGACTATTTTTCTCAACATTGAATAAATTGAACATCCCTAAGCGAAATGTTAGCCCCCTGACTGTTTCCATCACTTGGAAAAAGGTGAATAAGTTTTTTTGAAAGACGAATAACCTGTCTATCTATACATAATTGTACAAATCTACTCAGTAGCCTAATTAATAACATGCAAAAATGTGACTTTTTCTAAAACCGAAATTTCCGTAATAAACGTTAATGTTTTTATCATAAAATCTCTCGAAATAAATTGTATTCCTTTTCAATAATTGGGATCAAACAATGCACTCGTTGGGTCTAATAACATCAACTCAAATATTTTTTTTAAAGAAAGGTTCCGATGTGACATAATTTTTAAAACTGACACTCGCAGCTCATTATATATGCAAATATCAATATTGTGCGCGCTGCAATTAAACTGAAGCACTTTTCAGAGGTTGCACTGACTGATAGACAGGAACCAGTCTACGCCTCGTGTGGCTAAAGAGTCCAATTACGAAAAGATGTTGTGGGGTAAGAATTCCGTTCGTGTGACGTCACGTTCCCATGGCACCATGGCGGCTGTTCTGCCCAATTTTGAGTCATTGTTGTTCAATGATGAAACACGTGCACAAACGGTTTGTTGATTTTTTTTCAAACCGTCACTACCTTGAATCCCCAAGTATGTGTTAAAATGGTAAATAATTTTAACATCATCCGAATTATTGTTAAAAATTTGTTTTGAACTGCTTTCTAAAAATACGCATTTCATTTATTACGAGCTCACTGACCGGAATAACTACTTGGATATATGCAGAGATTCAACTATAGTGAGAACCATTTATTTACAATAATTATATTAATAGATTTGAATGATAGGGATTCTTCCAAGGTGAACCACAAAGCCATTGCAAAACGGAAGGGTACCTACTCGATCGAATTCCGATCAAAGAAATTAAAAATCTGACGACCACCGTCTTTCTGGGATTTGCTGTGACAAAGTGGTGATTATATTCCATTAAATGATCGTGTCCACAATGCAATCCGGCTCCGTGTAAATCCTCACCCTTCGTTGATTACTCTTCTTTAATAAACTTGAAAGTGTAACCATTTGTATTTCCCGACCACAAGCTGACAGAATTATTAGCTAAAAGCTTTCTTGGATATAAGATGGTAACGCACTGAACATCCTGATGAGGAATTACGTCTAACATTTTGTAATTTTCAGGAAAACCTGAAGACAACTGAAATGGATAACCGGCAGCTGATGCATTTCCGCATAGAATAATACAAAGAGTCTGCATGCATTTCACTATTTAACCTCCTTACCCACACAACCAGATAAGCTGAAACTTTCACTATCTATCCATACTGCTGATAAAGCGAAATGATATAAAAACATAGGGATCATACAGGTCATTCAACCGTGTAAATGGTGGTCTATACGAAATGCACCATAATGACTACATAATTATTGTCTATTCACCGTCTTTCACTGAATTATTTATAACTAATTGTCCTTGTATTCATAATGAATATACTACAATTTGTCAATATGGTCGATATTTAAAACGTCTGTGGGTCATGTTTATTCTTACGTCATTAATAAATTAACATTGTTTAGTTTATGGTTACTGTGGTCTATGATAGGGTGACTTGTAATATCAACATATAGGAAGTAGACAAGTCTTCCAAATGTAGAATATAAAGTGAAATATTTCACAAATACCCTGGAAAATTCATCGTTTACCTGTAAGTGAAAAAAAAAATCAGTTGATTGACGTCATGTGCATTATTTTTATAGATTCGCGGTACTTTTGATCTATATGGCCTATTTCACGGCATTCGACGAGCACATACAAATAAAACCTCGGTTTGAATATAAACTGCCTTCCAATAATGACTGCCGAAGTACTAAATGTTGTCATCTTGATTAAAGGTGTATCATCCGTGTGTCACTACTTGTACGGCTATGAGGAAAGGGTGAAAAAAGCATTGAATTTACAGATTTCTCAAAATAATCCTGATAATGGATTTACAGTAAATATCCCCAAATAAATGTATGGCCAATGGATGAGGGATGTGTCCCAAATATGTCCGTGGCCTGTAGGCAGAAACCCAGTGCGTAATTATTTTAAGTGTTTATTTATTTGTATTTATTTTGGTCTGCCGACGAGTTGATTATTGGCCATAATCGGTCGAGATGGTTCAAAGGACGAGTTGGATATACCCGAGTCGGTCAATGGACGAGACCTTCAACGGTCGAGTTTGTTCAACGGACGAGACGGTCAAAGAACGAGGTTGACTGCACCCCACATTAACACCGTGTACTTTAGTTTCCTTATGATGTAACCTCTCAAAACGGGAAAGGTTAATTTTATATTTGCTTAGATCCCTCTTGAAGAATTTTTGAATGGACGTGTTACTTGCTTTACATGAGTAAGCCAAATACAATATATAAAAATCATTTCCCTTCATAATTGCTATACATAAAGGGACTGTATTTTACGGAATCGTAGTACCCCACATGAATAAAAAAATCTCGCTCTTATCGTGTACTGCGATAACTATCGATACGTACACGATAAGTCCAAAGTTATACGTATGATCGGTATGTATCGTGTACACACCGATAGTTATCGTGTACGTACACGATAACTATCGTGATGTACACGATAAGTCCAAAGTTATACGTATGTATCGTGTATGTATCGTGTACACACATGATAGTATCGGTCACACATCATAGTTATCGTGATGTACGATAACTATCGTACGTACACGATAAGTCAAAGTTATACACAATGTACGTATGTATCGTGTATGTATCGTGTACACACAGATAGTTATCGTGTACATACACGATAACTTTGGACTTATCGTGTATGTTAGAGACAAGATTTGTTTTATTCATGTGGCGGTACTACGCCCTATTTAACCAAGTAACAAATCATACCCTGTCCGATCATACCTGTCCGATCATACCCTGTCCGATCATACCCTGTCCGATCATACCCTGTCCGATCATACCCTGTCCGATCATACCCTGTCCGATCATTGGTTTGCTCCATGTGTTTTCTAGTGAACGAACAACTAATTGCTACCAAGCTTTTATAAATAGAATTGTTCCAGCCATTCAATGAATTCTATTGTTTCTTCATTGGGCATGTCAATTACAAAACAGGAACATGTTTGATAATAAATATGATAAATAATGTACATGTTAGCGTACGGTAGGAATTATAGTAAGACATATGAAAAAGAGCACGTTCGAAGGAACCAATTGATTTGGCCGAGATATAGCATAATTTCCCTTCTTTTTAGCAGAAGTGCGAAAATAAACCGTACTACGAACACTACGGTCTCATCCTTTACGAAAGAACACGAATACGACGATGTCGGCACTGTTGTCAGCCATTTCGATCAGTTCTCATTAATAAAGCAAGACACTGGGACGTTTTATTTGATGAAAATCTTTACCAAATAATTAATAAACAGTGTCTTGCAGGTAAAATATTGCATGAAAATTTTAGATATAATGTTCCTTTAGGCCTAACGATAATTCTAAATGTTCAACAAATTCAGCATTTTAAGTGGATTAAAATGTCATGTCCTTTGATGTGTTTGTCTGCATCATAGCAAGACTTGTAGCTTTGCATGGTGAAATGATGAGTAAAGACTGTTTGCAGGTGACACTATGTAGAAATTCTCTTTGTCTGCATCATGTTCAGTATTTACAAGTCGATACGAAAATATTTGCTCGCTTGTTCTCCGTTGGTCTTCCTTGGTTCATTTCCTCTCTCGATTTACATCGCAGAGATGTTTTCTAGGGCAGTATTTACTTCCTCCTCAGCCCATGCAGTCCCTGCTGACATGTACGTTGCAACGGTATGCCAGGATAATGCTTCATTAGGCCCCATACAATCAGGGCCGTAGTGAAGGTGGGTGTGCCCGCCATATTTTTTCAGTGGGTAATTAGAACACCAAATCAAACCATTTAAGCAGGCTTGTTTTCGTTTTGTGCAAAATATATCATGCCTACCCCCTCGTTCAGCGCTTCTGAAAATGATTTTTATCCCCTCATTTCCTTTCTGTTCGACTGCTTAAGTCAGTCAGCAAACTGACTCCACCCTCCCCAAAGAAAAGGAAGAAAATGTAATGTCTTGGCCCTGCCCAGTGGCGGCATATATTGTTGCAATGGGGAGGCCTATGGATTATCCCCATAAACCCCAAAAAAACAAAAACGATCTCACCCACCCAACACCGGCCCTTCCTCCGCCAGCCTCTTCCCCTTCCCTGCCAGATAAATCCCAATATTTAAAAAAAAATATTTTGTGTCAATCGAAATGTTTTCGCAATGTTTTGTGTCAATGTAAGTTTCGTGCTAGAGGCTTGTGAGAGAAATATGTCTCATTAGTCTAATGAGGTGTCGAACACAACCACCACTTTTTCTCTTTCATTATAACCAATAATGTAATATTACCTGCTCATTAAGGTGGAAACATATGGATGATGATGGACATATACTTTAGGAAAGAATGTCGTATCCGACCGCCAGTTTTTAAGTTTTTTTTTTTTTTTTTTTTTTTGGGGGGGTACAGAAAGCAAAAACTATCTTTAAAAATCCACTTTTATGATGGTTTTCGTACTTTATTCTCTCTTAAAAACCTCCCCTTCAGAAAATAGAAGGATCCTATTATAGTTGCCACTGCGCATGTAGAATGACTGTGTTGATCACTGATGGGGGAGTTGACAAGATCAGACTGACGTGACTGAGGAAGTCATCGTATACCAATAATGCCTGATTTTTCAGGAAATAAATATCCTGGAATAATTTGAATTATATGTTCATCATCATCTATATGTTCTCCACCTTGCAAGGTAGGTAAGATTACATTATTGGTTATATTGAATGAGAAAAGTGGCGGTCGGATATGATATTCTACCCATACTTTAAATTATTGCAGATTTCTTTCTTTTTTGGACGCCATGTTTGTTTCCTCGGTCATGCATACAGTAGTACAGCTAGTCTGATCTATCTTGTTTATCACCTCAGTCCATTCCCCAGGCGCCTTGTGGCCTGGCGCGGCCAGCACGGTCATCGTACATGCGCAGTGGCTACAACATGTATGAAAGGATTCTTCTATTTTTGGGTAGGTCAATGCTAATAATTAAGGGAAAGCACAGACATTGGCGCACCTGGGAAATACACTTGGCATTTCAAAAAATGCAATTTGACATGTGAATTGTTCGCCCACTGTTGTCACTCCGACATGATAACTACAATGAATATACAAAACAAATTTAGAAGGGAAAGAAAGTCTGAAATCCATCATCAGTGATGTATTGGACACAAGCTAAGTTACCCGATCATAATCGGGTTTTGATAGCATGTAAATCTAGGAGTAGGTTATGATTATGTTAAATAAAATATGTAGGGTTCATTGCGGATCCAGTGGGGGGCTAAGGGGATTAGCCCCTAAAATCGTTTTTAAAAAATTTAAAGGAGAGAGAGGGGAGGGAGGAAGCGCACTCCCATTCCCACAGTGTGCTTTGTTTTCTCTCCCTTTGATTATTTCATTGTAATTTTGTAGTACTGAAAATAATTGTTTTTGATTCTCAGCCCCCGCTAAAAATGTTCTGGATCCGCCCATGGGGTTGATATGAGGTTTGTGGGAATGATTTGAGCACTTTTGGGCATTCTTTGTAGAAACATTAATAGGGAGTTTGGCGGATGTGACTCTATGAGCATGCAAAATAAAAGTGTCCATGGGAGAAGTCGGGTTTGAAAAGATGAAGTCCTGCAACTAATTGTAACGTTTATCATTGCTGGGTCTTTTGATGGACATTGCGAAGAATTGCATGGAGACTTCTGAACAGAAATGTCATGTAAGTCCACGAATTTACTGGTGACGTGGTGTTTAATAGTAGTCTCCCCTCACATTGAGGGTGGGAAATATTTCACGCGTACCTGCCCTGAACATTTCTCACGCCTACCCCACCCCTCCACTCGTTGAGTGTTTTGACTGATCGAGGTGTTCACTGTTCAACTTTTGGTAAGTGGAAAATTGTAGCCCACTTCCATTTAGTTTGTATTCTATGCATCCCACTCCATATAGTTGCCTTTTAATGATTGCACAATTTTTGTATATATAATTACCGTATTGACACATGACGTAAATGACTACGAAGGTATGTGAAATGACTATGTTAACTACGTATTAAAACAAATGAAGCGTTGACGAGTCATGATTGTAACACTTCTGGCAATTGGTATTATGGAAGTACGTCACTAAATAATAAAATAGTGACCAAATTCATTCGCGACCTCATTAGGTTTAATTTGTATGCCGTAAATTTGTCTGAAACAGTAAGATTTAAGGTCCATAATTATATTCGTTTGAGGACTGTGTAAAAATGAGCTGCACTCACAGTCCGATCATGATCTTCTTCTTCTTCTTCTTCTTCTTCTTCTTCTTCTTCTTCTTCTTCTTCTTCTTCTTCTTCTTGAGACTTATCTAAAAAAAAACATAGTTGCTAAGTTCACAGCACCTTAAACTTAACACTACTTAGACCTTAAAAATTAATGTCGTTGTATCCTAATTATCCTCAGATATCGACTTACACTAAATCAAAGTTTAATATTTCAAAAATCATATCTCATGAACCACAAAAGATATTTACACAATCTTTGCATCATTTTACAGATCTTGAATAATTGACATTTCATACACAGACACGACCTCAATCTGACCTTTCCTTCCGGTCAAACCGGAAGATTAAGTGCTAAAAATATTCTGAAGCAGTTTTATAAGGTCCATGATATGGTATTTCAACATGCTTTCAGTGGATGAAATTACTGTTGACATGTGACCTTTTAAAAATGTGACTGATGACGTCATCACCTGTCACAGTGCCCTCTGGCGGCAGGTTTAGAAAAATAATATTTTTTTATTTCAAAACCATAGGAAATTTTAACATGACTTCTGTGAATAAAGTGACTCGTGAGATCTTATCTTTTCAACAAATATGTTTGATGACGTCATCAAAGCTCAGTTTTAAAAAGGGATTATTTTCCAATCTCACAAATTGAATCAAATCAGGTACTAACGTTATTTTTTCATGATCATAAGGAAGTTTCAGTGTGTCATATAGCCTTCAAATCACCTGATTTGACCTTTACTTCAGTCCAAACAGGAAGTTCAAATTCAATACATTCTAACGCAAAATGATATGTCTTTTCATTTTGAAATTGATATTTTATAATAAAGATGATACACCTTTGCAAAATATGATATTGACATCATCAATGATAATTTGATTGAACCAGAAGTTCACACGAACACCTTGTGTTTGTTCCAACAAACACCTGAGCTCTAGTTTATAGCTTGTTTGAGAATACAGGGACCTGTATCGGAGATACGGCAGTGAACGACGTGTTGCCATTACGCGAATGAAACATGCGCCAGATGGTGGCACGTGCGGAAACACGCACACACAGGGGCGCAGGTTCGGGTAAGTAACGACGCGGCTACGGCCGCGGCATGACTGAGAAAGATTGGGAAAAATACTGAAAGACCTATTCCTCTAGCGCGGAAACGACGACGTCCGGGGATTTCTATGGGCGGCCAAGACACTCTTGGGATTTTCACGCCGCCGGGGTAAGTCCGGAGCCGGGTAACCCTAAGGCACCGGCAAACACTCGACAAACACAAAAGAGGCGGCCTGAGGTTGTTGAGGATTTTTAGAAGTGAAAGAAGTCCGAAATCCATCATAATGATGTATTTTGAACATAGTTTTCATTCGTGGTTGTTGATGATTTCACATTGGTCACATACGTGTATGTGGACAAATTTATGAAAGGTTCATTTATATAATTACACAACACTGATTGGCCTGTACATACTAATGTTGATGTGTTTGTTTAATTTCATATTTTGATTTATTGGGCGATTCTCCGCGTAAGCGTAGCCTGGGCTAGTGGAGCCTGGCGCTGATCTTAAAAGCGCTGCAGTGGTTTGTACAACAGCAAGATGTCACTGAAAGCTGTTCAATGTCTTTTCCTTCATTTTTTTCCCCGTCGCCACATGTACTCAGCTAGAGGGAAGCCGAAGCCATCGGTAGCACTGGGGGTGGATACTAGGCAGACCCCTTATAATCTGCTACCATTGACACTCAATGTTCTGCGTATAAGCACCGGTTGCTGGATCAAAAGGTTTAGGAGTGATTTATCGTGAGATGTTTGAAATTTTCCTGAAACAATCATACTATTTCCGTAGTCGGTGATGATTGTTGATTCAGCGGCTATTAAAGGAATAAGTGTCGCTGAATCTCGCTGTTGAACCTCAATCAGGAAACCTCTTTGTCTCACGGCAAGTGCCCCCTAATACCCACTTACCATCGACCAGACGACCTCGTGTTGTTACCTGCGGCGGCCAAATTTGGACTCATCTATTTTGACCACTTTCTTGGTCCGCCTTTTCCTTGCTGCTCTTCTGCTGCACTACATGAAGGCAAATTTCACTGCAGAAAGTGAACTATAGTCGACGTCAGTGCGGCCACCTAGTCGCACTGTCGTCAAACACATGCCAGTCAACCGCCCTGAAAAACTCGCCCCTTAAGTCACCCTGACAAACTCGATCCCCCTCTTGGCAAACCCGCCCCGATGTTGGTGGCGACTTTGTGAGGGCGTGTTTGTCAGGGATGATTATTCAACAGGGGCGAGTTTGTCAAGGGTGAGTTTCCAGGGCGAGTTGACTGGCATCCATCAAACTTCTCTCTTATATTGCAGTGTAGTAGGAAAGAGGATATGAGGATAGGAAACGGAGATTTTTTCACATTTTGGGTACCTCTTCTTTAAACTGGTCCCCTAGGAACTAAACCCTTTTCGCTTTCTGTACCCCAAAAATCAATAGACACCCTTTTTCAACTGGTTAGTGGTTGAAAAAATTTAAAAACGATTAAAAAGTGGCGATTGGATACGACATTCTTCCATATATTTGTATAAACTGGACATTTTCAAGCCTATTTACATGAAGTACCTTTTTTAATTTGTAATACAGCAACATTTATAGCAACCAATTTAAAAATATATTCTGATGAGATGACTTGCAGTAGTGGGCTCCTTCAAGTTACTGGAATCTGCATCTATCGTTTTCTTTCTCGCATATTTGCATAAAGGAACTTGTACGACTCATCTTTCCGGCAGGAAATACTGTAGAGCTGACCGTCTCATACAATGAATTCGAAACCCTGACTATTTGAATACGAGAGTTTGTTACAAATCAAACAGAACCAATAACCTTCCACATGTTTGCAGTCACTTCCAAATGTCTATTGGTGATTTCGTATAGAACGGGCCCGCGCTTTTCATAGAAAGTCGTACACACATCATAAGATGTTCGGCTTGATGGTGGTTTAAGTAAACAATTAATGTTATTCAAAGGCTCGTTTTATTTCTCACGAAGGAACGATGTTATTTGATTCAATGGTCCTTAAGCGAGCTGAAATTTGTTTCGCGTGACAGCACTGATCTCCATTATAGGAAGTATAGTATCACAATCAGGTAGACTTTCAACAAGGGCATGGAATCGATGTCCTAGTTTAAGATGAACACAGTGACTGAAATTGCTGGCTCATTTATGTAGCAGAAACGGTCTGACCTTATCGTGTATATAGGAATTAATTTCAGTCACTGAGTTTCATTTTAAAACACGCCGATTCCATGTCCAGCTGATTGTGACGATACTGCCTTAATTAAAGTGACTGGATAGCCTATTGCCGGAGAGGGTCTTACGTGATCCGCCCAGTGAAACAAGTTCGGAAGAATGTGGGTTTAAAGTGGGCATCGAATTTACTGCGCGAGGCCCAATGTGGAATTTAGATGAATATTCACAGAGTGGTGATAAATATATGGGTTTAGAAAGGCTTGCCTAGATTGAACCTGTGTGAGTTGTATGTGAGGGTATTCTGAACCCATGTGGGTCTCACATGATTGCGATGGGTTAGATATAGAATGGGTTCAGGCTGAAGATGCAAGAGTGGCATTGTGTGTTAGGTGGGCTAAAGAGCTATATTTTACAGAACTTTAGGTGAGCTTGTCTATAGGTGGGATGTGTGTGGTCCCACATAATGATGTTGATGTGTTGGAGTACGTACATGGGTATGAGATGGGCTGCAAGTGGTTCCAATGTGGGTATGGTGGGCTGAGACGGCTTTCATACCTGGTCTTTAATAGGCTTGGAAGTGTTGTTTGTGAGTTTGTCGAGAATCCATTTGGGTCCCATTGGATTGTGATGTGTCCATAAACATTGACATGAGATGGGTTGCAGAATTGGTTCCACTGATGTAGGTATAAGGTGGGCTTATAGCAGGCTTTAAAAATGTGGAATATGGGCTGGGTGTGGGTGAACTTATGTGGGTTCCAGATATAAATTTGATGCGTTTATGAGATGAGCTGCAGAAGCTGTTTCCAAAGTGAGTAAATGGTGGACTGAGAAGGCTTTATATTCCTGTTTTTTAAAAGGACTTGGGAGTGTGGGGTATAATGTGGAGGACACTTGTGGGTACTTTCTGAATGGGGAAATGGTATCCCACAAGTCGGTCTTTGTTCCATGTACCCACAAGAAAAGGGACAACAGGATCCGTAAGTTTGTGGTCCCACATAGGATTAATTGTGATATGGGATGCAGCTGAAGTGGTTTCAATGTGGGCAGATGGTGGGTTGGGCAGGTTTCCATGGATTGTAAGAGGTTTGGGTGTGTTGACATGTGGGTTGTATGTAGCTGTTGAGAACCCATGCAGGTCTAACATGGGATTGTAATGTGTACATATACACGGGTATGAGATGGACTCTGAAGTAGTTTCAATATGGGCATATGGTGAGTTGAGCAGGCTTTATGTGGATTGTAAGAGGGCTTGGGCGTTTGAATATATTTGTTTTGTGGGTTGTGTGTTGAGAACCATGCAATCTCATGGGATTGTGATGTGTTTAAGAATATGGGACGTAATGTGCTACATAAGTGGTTCTGACTGGTTCTGAAAAGAACCAGTATGTATCTAGTCATGTACATCACAAACGTATGTGGTGGATCATTCGTGGAATTCCTTTCGAGACTTGATGGTGATTCCTGGTTTATAAGAGACTTTTCAATGAATCTCATAATGCGAGCATAAAACAAATGGAATTCAATTTGTTAATAAAAGTAAAACTAACAGGATTCGGTACAGTCTCTATGTATATGACTACTCCAGCCGGTCTAGTCGTGATGCTTGTGTTTGGCAACTTCCCAAGACGACGACGTTTGAAAGTTGAAAGGCGTGAAATTGCCGCTCAAACTCCCCAAAGGCGAATTACAGATTTTAATAGGACATGGATATATTCACCAACATCTATTGCTGCTATGTATGCAGGTGAGAATCAGTATAAACTCTTATCAGTGGTGCTCATTGTCATTTGTCAGTATCAATATACAACATAGGTACAGACAACAGCTAGTCGTTTATCAAAGTCTATTTTTTTTTTTTTTTTTTACCAATACTAGAGCTTCTACTCCATAAAAAGCAATAGTTTGTCAAACTTATCAGCCAGGATGCAAATTTATTTCTGCAAACAAGAGTTGCTATTGTACACTGACGGTGGCCTAGTTAAATGAAACATCTCTTCAGAAAATATGACATTTTGTGTAATACCATCCTTGCTTTTGGTAATATCAATATTTAGGTAATATGTAAGTACCTTTTCAAAAGAATATGAAATTTGTTAACATTCATGTATACCAACCAGATCCACCAAATATCATAATGCATTAAACGCAATTCCTTTCATATTCTGTATAAACATTGATTTTTTTTTAATTACCTGATAGAAAAATAGAAAAGTAAAGGCACTTCAAACTATTCTGATATTTCCAACTATTCTTGTGATCATTCAAATTCCAGTGTCTCAACATGTAGGATGTTAATTAAAACAAATGAAAGATGATAGTGCTATAATGGTGATCAGAATTTAGGATCTTACTTGGAAACTCAAAATTAATCATGATCTCCATTTAGTTTTAATTCTGAGACTCTTTGTTGACCCCACTACCAAATTTAAAACAAAAAGCAGTCGATGGATTTCTCCTACCGGTTTTTATTACCAAATGAGAATATAAGTTCAACGTGCGGTTTTACCACGTGATAAAAATCGATGCATGACCATGGGCGATAAAAGACTTGTTTGTAATCACAACCGCCCACGCCTGGTGCAATTAAAATTATAATAATAATAATAATAATAATAGTGTGGTTATATGCGCACGTATCCACCAACTAAGTGGTGCTCAAGGCGCTTTATATTATTATCCCTGCTCATAAGGCTCATAAGGCTCATAAATCATTCCTGAAACCATTTCAGCTCCTGGGAGTATACAGCTCAATTGCTGCCATTTCTAGCGCATATAGAGCAAACCAACTCTGCCTTCACAGGTACCCATTTAACCCTGGGTGGAAAGCAATTATGATTAATGTCTTGCTCAAGGACACAAGTGTCACGCCGTGATTAGAACCACATTATGTTGCTAACACCAGAACTTGAATCGGTAAGCTAGACCGCTCGGCCACGACACCATTATGACTATTCCAAACAGGTTGAAAGTGCTGACATGCCGGCCCTGTCAACTTATAAAGCAATAGGGGTGAATAACTTGATAAAACCCCAACGGCCCATTCATCATATACAATTATCATATTGAATTATTGATCATTCAAACAAAAATATACAATAATAGGCCTAACGGATGCATTACTGAACTGTAAATTCAGTTACAAATCCGTAAATTTTACCTGATATTTGTGTATTATTCCTCTCCCCATCCTCCTAATAGGCCTACTGTGAATGGTTTGTGGGCTATATCCCTGAGAGGTTAAAGCCTTCTCTATAAATTTCACCAAAGTACAGTGTCGCCGATCCGGGAATTTCCTGGTTTAAGTTAGTGTTGCAAAATTTTTATCTTAAACTTCTATACAGCTTGGGGGTTTTTCCTGTTTAAACTCAAATAATCTTCCTCGTACTTTGTTTATTATTTGCAAAATACAAGATATTCATCATACTTTTAATGAATTTCATCCAATGTTTGCTCGCACAATAATTCCCGAACAATATTATCCTTGTAGCCCATGTTGGGAACTGCTTGGTTTGTAGAGCACTTGACCAGGGCTGTAGCCAAATGGATGGGGTGGGTGGTGACCCACTGTCGGCAAATCGTGCCTCTGTAGGCAACAAAAAGCCGCCAACTCAAGCCATCAAAGCAGGTTTTACTTGTTCGGTGAAATCTCGCCCCTTCGTTGTTGGGATTTTCTGAGGAAGCAATGTTCACGCCTACCCCCCCTCAAAACCAACCAAACCAACCAAACGACTCCCCCCTCCCCCAAACGGCACCAAAAATAAAGTTTGGAAAATACACTCTTCACAGGACCTTTAAAATTCACCATACTCACATATTCAATCTTTGCTTGTCTGAAAAGTAATGTGTGACTTTGTTTGAGTCTTTCTAACAAAAATAAAGAACATTTGGGAAAAATGCCTTAGAATAATGCCCTTTTTCCCAACATTTTGGAAACATTTGAAAAGTGTATGACGCGTTATATTTGTAATTTATGAAAAATCAAATCATTAATTTTCAAGAAAAACTATACAGAACTTAAAATTAAATGTATACAACGTTTATTCATGGTATTTTCTTTTTTTAAATTGCCAAATAAGGAAGATGTTGTTCGACGAAAATCGACAGTTCTGATGACATTGATACAGCCATGACATGTAGGACAGTAATTGGAGCGTTATTGCGCAATCAAGGCAGGCGGCAGAACTAAACAACATGTTGAACACGATTTTGAAGGTGTTAATTGGGTTTACCATGACTGAAGTCAGTCGGTAAATTGGGTTGTACACTCCCAAAGATTATGCCTTTGCTGGCCTGCACTTGACACGATATCACAAACCGGTTTGAATCACGGTCTTAGTCCATACATCCCTTTAGGGGTAGACCTATAGTTAAAATGAGCTTTATTCATTGTGAACCAGGGACTGTTCAGTGATCTGGCCTCTTTCTAAGACCAAAGAAAGTCTCCGGTTTCTGGTCAGGTCGGCTTCAAAATCGGTGTGGTGTGACGCGTTTTTTTGGGGATTTTTAATTTAATTTAATTAATTAATTTTTTTTTTCCTATTCAATCGATCCAGCAATTTTGGGTGCAAAAATAAAGAAAAATGCCGACGCGGGGTCTGAGGCGACGCGCGTGGAGACCAGAAACCGGAGACTTTTGGCGTAACAGTGTGCGGGAATTTATGCTCCTCGACAGCAGGCATAACCGACTATGATCTCTGTATTACTTACTTATAACTTACAAATTTGAACAACGACGATGAACCTTTAAGAGTAATGTTATAGCTCATTTCGTTCGAGTTACATGAAACTGTACTCGGCTGTTTTCCACAATTTTGATTGCGAAGAAGAATTTAACGACCACGTTTCTTCTTTCCTGAAAGCACGGCTGAATCGACATATCTTAATCAGTGCATGCAGAAGCAACTCACGTCATGAGCGAGAAAACAAATTGGTGTGAACATCGGTATCTGGTTACGATTTGAAGCTGCGTGTTATATACCGCTTGGACTCTCCGAATTAAATTGAACATAACGTCGCAGTCCGGTGAACCATGGTGAACCTATCCCGATTAGTTTGTTGATGTTGATGTTTAACAATATTGATCGATGCCGTCAGAATGAAGCCCACCTGCGAATGCTGTGTGTGTGATTAAGTACGTATTATCATCGAACATAGAGCAACATTTAACAACTATAACCTCAAGAGTGATTTTCACACTCTTATTTGTTACAACAAAATAAACATGCTAACATGAATCTCTATCCACATAATATTCGGAAGGGATTCGTTCGGATGGTCTAGTCCTGGCCTCCTAGACACCTCTCACTGCAGTACCGGTCACGCTATTTTGTAACTGTTCGACAACAACAACAAAATGCATCGCTTGCAGTTTACTTAAATTAAATAACCACGGTTTGGAATAATCGTTATCGTCCAGTTTTAAAGTGAGAGAGCATTGGGATTATTCGCACCGTACATGAGCTGTTGAGGGCACGTGTTGTTGGGTTGGGACAAGTGCGCCACCAACGCAGCTACACGTCTCATTCGCAAACGCCGATGCGCGTGGTGAACATCGTGGTGCGCGTATAGACGACGGGTACATTTACTGTGTGTAGCACGTATGCACCGTTCAAATAGCTAGCTAGTGTGCGTCAATAACATTCTCTCGCGCGCTGCAAACGTATACACGTACACGTACGTATTATAATAGACTTGATTTCAAGTCTGAGATCGCAGTTATTTTTGTCTGCATCAGCCACGCAAACGCCGTTTACCCTACTGGCTATCACAGCCCTAACTGTGATCGTAGGTTAATGTCGGAGGTTAATACACAAGAGGGCGCTATTTAATGCAATACTATAATTGGCTTCAGGCAGACAAAAACCACGATCACAGACTTGGAACCAAGTCTAGTATTATAACACTTAGCGACAACATTTTCTGAATCATTTACGTTAGAAATCTCAAAATATCGGCAAGGGTCAACGGACAGATTTCCGTAAAACTCTCTTGAAAAGGTAAATCAACATTATTTATTCAGATTAAGGGAAAAAGTCAGAGGGTCAACGGTAAAATTTTACAGAATCTCTATTCGTTGACACTGTTTTTGTTCAATTCAGGGTGTCATTTCATTATTAGTTTCTGTAAAAAATTATGTAAAATTGTCAGTTTTACAAAATATTTTGAAAAATGTGAGAGTTGCGTTTTTCATTGTGATTATTAAATTATGATAAAGGTATGAAAATTTAAATATTAAACCGTTTCGCTATTTTTTTTGCCCTGTCACATTAATGGTATGGCCTACAATGCGCGTCAAGCCTCGGATCACGTGAGACCCTTCCTCCTCCCTCCCAGGGCAGCGATAGTGCGTCGCCTTTGGCGTATTTTGCAGTTGATGAGCGTACATGTGGTGTATCTCCAGGGCCAGGGATAATTGTCCGGTAGATACATGCGCGCTTAGTATCATAACATAAGCACATAAAGTGTACGCACAACGCTCACACGACGCCAAAGTGGCTATCATCAAGACACTGGGTGTAATTCACCGCTAGAGGGCTACGATGTGCACTGAGGCAGTGTTGGAGCAAAGGCTTTGATCCTCAAGGCCAAGGCTAAGGCCAAGGCTTTGACCCTCAAGGCCAAGGCTTTGACCCTCAAGCCTTAAGGCTAAGGCCAAGGCTTAACCCTCAGGCTAAGGCCCTCTAGTATAAAATTACTACTAATAAACATGTCACATCATAAAGAATCGCTTATAGTAAGAATAAAACTTATTTTATTTGCAATCAAAGTATTCACATACAAATATATGACTGAGTAGAAGTTCAGGTCTTCGTGGATACCATTTAAATATAACAAAAGAATGGTTTGCTTCCATACTGATGCACATTAATCTAAACCGAGTATAACAAAGGGGATCTAAGAACGGCTGTTTTAACTGATGTTACTTCGTTATTATGTAACATGGAGTAATTTTATTTCTGGCCAACATGGTTAGAAATATTAGCATTACCTAAAACAGACCGGACTATATTCACCCAGAATTTGTCAAAATCTTGGACCAAAATCCATTGAATGGCTTCGAGTTACTTCAGCACCTGTATCAAGTTGAAAATCCCAAAATGAGACATG
>CM055826.1:5909261-5954781 GCA_029582265.1 Zoroaster sp. YZ-2022
TAGGGGGAAAAGGGGTAGTGGTTCTGTACTGTTCAGAAGGGTTTTCCCCAGGGTTCCCCAATTAAGGTATGTTTAAAACTGGCCCAGTACTGGTTTCGTACTGTTTAGTTAGGGCATTTTGTGTCGGCACAATACTGGGCCAGTACTGGGCCAATAATGCCCAATTAACGGTCTACATTGGCCCAGTACTGGGCCATTACCGGTTTCGTACTGTTTTGGTTAGGGCATTTTGTGTCGGCACGTTACTGGGCCAGTTCTGGTTTTGTACCGGATGAGTAAGGGCTACATGAACTGGGCCAGTTCCAAGCCTCTGTGCAAGCCAGAACTGGGCCAGTTCCATTTGCCGGCACTGGCCCAGTGCCAATTTACCGGCGCTGGGCGAGTAATGGCATCACAATTTCCCCTGTACTGGCCAGTACTGGGCCAGTAATGGCCACGTAATGGCACCTGTATTGGCCCAGTACTGGGCCATTACCGGTTTCGTACTGTTTTGGTTAGGGCATTTTGTGTCGGCACGGTACTGGGCCAGTTCTGGTTTGGTACCGGATGAGTAAGGGCTACATGAACTGGGCCAGTTCCAAGCCTCTGTGCAAGCCAGAACTGGGCCAGTTCCGTTTGCCGGCACCGGCCCATTGCTGCAGTACTGTAAAATCGGTACTGGGCCAGTTATGGCCCAGTTCCGTATTGTTTGCTGGGATTGGCCCAACGTTGGGCCTTTGTATCATTACCTTTAAGCCAATATTGAGCCAACGTTGAGTCAACTCATCCCAACATTGGCCCAACATAGGGCCAACGGAACGGTTTCATTGGGCCAACGTTGGCTGTCACGTTGGCCAGCAACGTAATTTTTGCTCGTCGGCATTACAGGTGGGCCAATGTAAAGTTGGCCCAACGTTAACAACGTAAACATTGGCCCAACGTTGGGCCAATGTTGGGCCTTTGTATCGTCACCTTTAAGCCAATATTGAGCCAACATATTCCAACATTGGACCAACATTGGGCCTTTGTATCATTGACTTTGAGCCAACATCAAGCCATCATTGAGCCAACATAGACCATGCACCAATGTTGGGCCTTTGTATCATTAACTTTGATCCAACATCGAGCCAAAACACTAAAAACTCCTGGGTCAGAATTGACCCATACTCCGCAGGGTTGGACATGCTCCGACACTTTCCTGGTCAGAATGACCCAAAAAATTGGGTCAGATTATTTGACCCAGAAAATAAGTAACATAATCTGACCCAACTTTCCGGGGTCATTCTCACCTGGAAAGGGTCGGGTCATATCCAACCCGGACTCACGTTAATGTTGACCCAGATTCCGAGTCTAATGAGATAAGCATGTCTTCCATGTATTAAGAAGCCTTATCTATGGCAAGCAATCAAATAAAACAAATTTCTTGTTTTTTGTGTAACATTCAGCTGAATCATAACCTTATAAACTGTTAAATTTGCATAAAAAATTGCCATAAATAAGTGCATCTTTCTATAAGGAACACATGCTTACCTTGTTAGGATGGCCTAGGAGACAACTCATTGTAATTTGAAGTATAACTGTAAAATGAAAAGAAAAAAACAATTAAATGATCTTCTGATTGTTATATGTATTTTTTTCTCTTTTACTGTTGAAAATACATGTTCATAACAGCCATTTTAAAGTTATTGTTTAAAGGTAGTATACATATCAACAGGGCATGGAATCAGAGTTCAAGTTCTAGATTAACTCAGTAACTGAAAATAATACTCACGTGGTAATGGTCATATGTATAATTATTTGCGTTGCTGCTGCATAAATGAGCCAGTAATTTTCAGTTACTGTGTTCATATTAAACTAAGACACCGATTCCATGCCCTGTAGAAAGTCTGCTCTGATCATGACAATACTGTCCCTTTAATATCTTTACTTGTATGGGATTGATGGTCAGTACTTGGGTTGAAATATCCCAATGCTTGCATAAAAATACATAGGAACTTTAATTGGGTAATCTGCGAAAATGTATACCAAGACTAACATACCTATGCAATGAAGATTGTTTATATGGCCCAACTCCCAGGGATTCACAGTCGGCAATATACATTTTACTAGATCACCCAACAGATACTGTTTAATAACTTACTACACTCATGAGGATTATTGGGTTCAGTCAAATAAATAATTCCTCAGTACAATCATTGTTATATGTTTACAAAAATACCTAGAAAGACCTAGATGTGTCTTAAGGTTCTGAAAAACCAATTCCCATGAAGGTACAGACTGCCACAGACAGGATACGTCCATATAAATTAATTTGAAACATACATTAACTCCTTTGAAGAATGGATCAACTTCAACTGCTGGCCATTGGATCACAAAGTTATATGGACTCTGACACACCTCGAAGCAGTAACACAAATGGCTGTTTGTGTGTGACACATTTGTATGACAAGGGTTCAATGGTTCCAATCTGGAGTGAAAAGGGGGGATATTATTTTAAAAGATATGATGGGCTGTATACAATGACATGTACATGTACAATTTATGCTATAAGATACATGTATGTTCAATATATACCGATGAATATATGTTGGTGTGGTCCAAACTCAGCATAGATGGTGATGCTACATGCCGAAGAATTCATGAGGCCTATAAACTGATGGTGAATCAATCACTTACCGGTATTCAATGTAAAAAGAAACGAACATTTTAAGCATTCTCAATTGAATGACCACACATCTTGTACAGATTTGATGCACCATTATGCCTGTGTACTTCAAATGATTTGCATGCTACTGGGTTTGTCACCAGATTCCCAGCGTGCACTTTAAATGACAACAGGTTATTAACAGTCATGTCCTTACCACTAATACCAGTCAATAAATGACTTGGTGGCATCCTATAATGACTATAGAGTTTTTTTTGCCCTTAATAATAATAATAATAGACATTTGTAAAGCGCCTAATGCCAAAGCCTCTAAGCGCATACGTGGGGGGAAAAAAGCATAGAAAAATACAATGAGAGAAGTAGTAAGGAGAGGAGCTGCAGACACCCCGTTTGGTGGGGGCAATTGAGGGTGGGGGCCGGTGGGGCAAATGTGGAATTGAGGGTGGGGGCCGGTGGGGCAAATGTGGAATTGAGGGTGGGAGCCGGTGGGGAAATGTGGGGTAAATGGAGGGGGGGCTTTTGTGGAGTTTGTTTTTTCATATTGGGACACATATTTCGTTGAACCCGTTAGTGTGTTCCTTTTCAGTAACATGATTCAGCGGTTTATAGTATAATACAATGAGATTTGTAATAAATTTCTTTAAAACAAAACAAACGAACGAGCAAACACGCAATAAAAAACATGTACATATATAATTTATTTTTACTATTAAATTGAACAGAAATAAGTTGTTAGGTAAACAAAAGGACTAGAAATCTTAATGGAAAGAAATAATCATAAGTTGTTAGGTAAACAAAAGGACTACTAGAAATCTTAATGGATAGAATTACTCGTAAGTTGTTAGGTAAACAAAAGGACTACTAGAAATCTTAATGGATAGAATTACTCATAAGTTGTTAGCTAAGACGCGTTGACCTGGTGATGAATGAAGTTGCCGTGATGAATGAAGTTGCCTGTGTGACGTCACGGACAAGTCGTCACGTAACCATTGTATTGTGGTATGAATGGTCAATCGTGCTGCGTTTTGATTGGATAATAAAGGTTAACCCGAAATAATTTACGCTGTCAATTTTACGCTGTCAATTTGACTGCTGGTGTCTGAAAACTCATAAAAGGGCAACTGTTTGACATTTACAACTCATTCCATACCCCGGACAACTGACTTCTGACTTCTGCTAGAATATACGTTGCTGTATACTGTATCTCTCACAAGATGGCTGAACTTTTCAATCTTAATACAACCTACGATGCTGCATCGATGTCAGTAGCACCGCCAACTTCCCCGACGTCTCTGTTGGATGGTGGACCGTTTGACTGTGTGAAAAAACTTACTCACGAGCAAGTCAAAACCGGTTGGCGTGAAGCGTACATTTCGACTGAGGGTAAATGTTACTTCTACAACATATTTACCAGAGAGAGTGTTTGGTCCATCCCTACTACCATGCCGATCCAGCGTGAACAGAGAAGACTGGTCGACTCAACCGGAGTGGACATTCTGGCGGCTGCTGTGAACGAGTTGACCGGTAATTCCTCTCAGGTGCAGGCAGACAACCATGGGGCTTCGGGTTCACCCCACGTGAAGGGAAAAGGACACCGTCAAGAGAAGCTACAACCCATACCCCGAAGAGGTGGACAACCAGAAGAATGCCAAAAGATTCAAGATCGGAGGTGAGCGTTACGCTTATGTAAAACGTTTCAAGGGGCGCCCCTACGTTAATATCAGAGAGTATCATTGGAACATGAACAAGACCCGATTGCTGGCTGGGAAGAAGGGGTTGAATCTCACCACCGAAGAGTGGATGATGCTGGCCGGACAGAGCACCGACATTACAAAAGCCCTGGGAACGATGTAAACACAGCTATTAACTTTTTCTTTGTTTACTACTCATTCCAGGAGACATTGAATCACCCGCCAGTGTTGATATCGTAGAAGACGCATCACCCACCAGAATGGTTATCAAAAGAATTCTGACCAAGATGGTTACGGATAACATACTAAAGCTCGTGTATGCTGCTCAGGAACAACGAGGGTGTAAAGGATGTGAGGATAACTGGCCGAGTCTGTATGATCATGAGTGTGCGTTTTTCGGTATGCATCCACCATGCCGTCTTTATGACTATGTATCTGATTATTACGAAGAAGCGGTGGAACATGTAGACGCGGACAAAGTTATTGACGTTCTTGACGCAGTCAACACCTATCTAAATGTTAGTGAATCAAGCGACGAGGGATTGGACATTGATAAACATTCTATGATTAGGGAAATCCTAAATGAGTGGAGGGCGGACCCTGACGATGTTGCCCGTTCGTTCTATACTCTACGTTTTTTAACAATTTAACTGAACTGATTGGTAGCACTATTGAACAGTTGAATGTATAATGTATAATCTCCTTTGAGATAATTATTTCCATTGAACAAGTTTATTGTGTGAAATCGTTTTTAATTTTTTTTTAAATTTAAATTTTTTATTTGTTTATTTATACTGCTAATGGATTGATTTGAATTAAAGTGTGATTTTTAATGTAATATTGTAATTGGTTTTGAAAATATCAGTGATGTCCTTTAAATTAATAAATAAAATCTTAACATTGTGTGTATTACTTTTGTTGAAATGGTTTAAAAAATAAATGTGAAGAAATGTAACATTGTTTATGTGTGTGTTTTATTTTGGTGTAATTTTATGTAAAGACCCAGATTAGTGTTTGTGTCGGGAATGGATACGGTAGAAGAGGGTAAGGGTTGAATTGGATAGGGTTAACGATAGGAGTTGGACAGGGGTAAATATAAACACACATAATAAAAGACGACAAGAGGTGCCTAAAACCAACCGGAATTCATCAGAATTCCTATAGTGGTCAACGGGCGATATACAGTTTCAAGTATTTTATTCATCATCAAAACATACAATACAAATTTATCAAATGGTGATTATCAATAACGTTTATAAAGAACAAAATTACTTACTCGCGTAATTGAACGGAAATGTGTTTCATGTTGCGCTGCATCCATCGGGGCCTATAGGTGTAAAAAAGCAAACATACAAATGACACAAAAATATAAACACAAAAGAACACATTCAACTCCGAATATCTTTTTTTTTTTTTTTTTTTTTTTTTTTTTAATGAGCAAATGAGCAGCGAAATGAGCAAATGAGCAGCGAAATGAGCAAAATGAGCAAATGAGCAGCGAAATGAGCAAATGAGCAGCGAAATGAGCAAATGAGCAGCAAAATGAGCAAATGAGCAGCGAAATGAGTAGTTATAGGCCTATATATAAACTATTTCTTCCGTTTCTTGTCAATCGGAGATTAAGCATCAGAGATTCAACATGAATGTTATTTCTGCTGTCAAACCCCATGCTTGTCACCAGTGCGGCAAAAGCTTTGGACGGAGATATAACCTACGGAGGCATGCAGAACATGTACATAATGAAGAGAAATCTAAAATGGATGAAGTTGACGATGGTTCTGAAATTAAAGCTATCCAATCTGACAATTCTGACGTCGATAATTCTGAACCCGATTTTAAAAAGCGTAGATTTGAAGATTCGGAAATAAAAACTTGTGAAACTGAATCTACGCAGGATGAAGACGAAGATTTCGAGGAAGATGATTCAGAATCCGATACGGAGGTGGAATATGACGAATCATTGGAAGAGGATGAGTCTAGTTCTGAATTGGAAGACAATGCCACTTTTCGAGACTGGTTGGAAGAGGCTAAAGAGGCTACTGAAGAGATGTGGTGTGAAAAATATGAAAAGTACGTCAACGGGGGTATGAGTGAAGATCTTCAAGGAAAAGCCAATAGGAAAACCCTTTGGGCAGTCAAGCGAATCTTTTTCAACAAATACAAGGATTTTTTGTCAAGTTACCTACATCTGAAAGATAATGGCACTCATCAGGATATTGCAGAAGATCTCGAAGAAAAAGTAAATAAAGGCATGGAAGTAAACAAAGCTCTGAACAGAGTAATGCCTAAACACCATACCAAATTTGACGGACTACTTCAACTAAATGAGGATGAAGAGAACGAGAAAGAGTGATGATGAAAGACCAGATGTTTCAGAAAGACTATTGTAATTTAAAAAAAAAAATAATAATAATAATTTTTTTAATTAAAAAAAAAAAAAAAAAAATCAAATATAATCCAAAACACTTCGTCCCATGTGCTCGGTATGAACGAGTGAGATGTGTAAATCTATCGTGTTACATTTATTGCAAGGAGTGTAGACTCTTAATCCCGGTAAAATTCATTGTGAGTTGACTTTCTTTTAATTCTGTTATATTCCTTATAATTCACTTGACTATCTATTGATTACCCTAGTCCTGTACATCCCTCATCATTTCCTCTCCCAAAATCACCATATAACGTGTACAAAATTGACAAGCTAAGTCCAATAGATATTTGATTTACATTGTTTTTATATAGGGATTCTTGTTTGTGTATTTTTCTTGGTAATTATTAATACTTTGAGTTATAATAATTTTGAGTTTCTTTTATATAGTGATTTGTATCGGTAATCCATTCATTGTTACGTGAATTTAAAAAATTAAAAATTAAAAATTAAAAAAATTAAAAAATTAAAAAAATTAAAAAAATATTATTCGGAGTTGAATGTGTTCATATTTTTGTGTCATTTGTATGTTTGCTTTTTTACACCTATAGGCCCCGATGGATGCAGCGCAACATTTCCGTTCAATTACGCGAGTAAGTAATTTTGTTCTTTATAAACGTTATTGATAATCACCATTTGATAAATTTGTATTGTATGTTTTGATGATGAATAAAATACTTGAAACTGTATATCGCCCGTTGACCACTAAAGGAATTCTGATGAATTCCGGTTGGTTTTAGGCACCTCTTGTCGTCTTTTATTATGTGTGTTTATATTTACCCCTGTCCAACTCCTATCGTTAACCCTATCCAATTCAACCCTTACCCTCTTCTACCGTATCCATTCTTCTACACTAATCTGGGTCTTTACATAAAATTACACCAAAATAAAACACACACATAAACAATGTTACATTTCTTCACATTTATTTTTTAAACCATTTCAACAAAAGTAATACACACAATGTTAAGATTTTATTTATTAATTTAAAGGACATCACTGATATTTTCAAAACCAATTACAATATTACATTAAAAATCACACTTTAATTCAAATCAATCCATTAGCAGTATAAATAAACAAATAAAATTAAAAAAAAAATTCAAAACGATTTCACACAATAAACTTGTTCAATGGAAATAATTATCTCAAAGGAGATTATACATTATGCATTCAACTGTTCAATAGTGCTACCAATCAGTTCAGTTAAATTGTTAAAAAACGTAGAGTAGAACGAACGGGCAACATCGTCAGGGTCCGCCCTCCACTCATTTAGGATTTCCCTAATCATAGAATGTTTATCAATGTCCAATCCCTCGTCGCTTGATTCACTAACATTTAGATAGGTGTTGACTGCGTCAAGAACGTCAATAACTTTGTCCGCGTCTACATGTTCCACCGCTTCTTCGTAATAATCAGATACATAGTCATAAAGACGGCATGGTGGATCCATACCGAAAAACGCACACTCATGATCATACAGACTCGGCCAGTTATCCTCACATCCTTTACACCCTCGTTGTTCCTGAGCAGCATACACGAGCTTTAGTATGTTATCCGTAACCATCTTGGTCAGAATTCTTTTGATAACCATTCTGGTGGGTGATGCGTCTTCTACGATATCAACACTGGCGGGTGATTCAATGTCTCCTGGAATGAGTAGTAAACAAAGAAAAAGTTAATAGCTGTGTTTACACCGTTCCCAGGGCTTTTAATGTCGGTGCTCTGTCCGGCCAGCATCATCCACTCTTCGGTGGTGAGATTCAACCCCTTCTTCCCAGCCAGCAATCGGGTCTTGTTCATGTTCCAATGATACTCTCTGATATTAACGTAGGGGCGCCCCTTGAAACGTTTTACATAAGCGTAACGCTCACCTCCGATCTTGAATCTTTTGGCATTCTTCTGGTTGTCCACCTCTTCGGGGTATGGGTTGTAGCTTCTCTTGACGGTGTCCTTTCCCTTCACGTGGGGTGAACCCGAAGCCCCATGGTTGTCTGCCTGCACCTGAGAGGATTACCGGTCAACTCGTTCACAGCAGCCGCCAGAATGTCCACTCCGGTTGAGTCAACCAGTCTTCTCTGTTCACGCTGGATCGGCATGGTAGTAGGGATGGACCAAACACTCTCTCTGGTAAATATGTTGTAGAAGTAACATTTACCCTCAGTCGAACTGTACGCTTCACGCCAACCGGTTTTGACTTGCTCGTGAGTAAGTTTTTTCACACAGTCAAACGGTCCACCATCCAACAGAGACGTCGGGGAAGTTGGCGGTGCTACTGACATCGATGCAGCATCGTAGGTTGTATTAAGATTGGAAAGTTCAGCCATCTTGTGAGAGATACAGTATACAGCAACGTATATTCTAGCAGAAGTCAGAAGTCAGTTGTCCGGAGTATGGAATGAGTTGCCCTTTTATGAGTTTCAGACACCAGCAGTCAAATTGACAGCGTAAAATTGACAGCGTAAATTATTTCGGGTTAACCTTTATTATCCAATCAAAACGCAGCACGATTGACCATTCATACCACAATACAATGGTTACGTGACGACTTGTCCGTGACGTCACACAGGCAACTTCATTCATCACGGCAACTTCATTCATCACCAGGTCAACGCGTCTTAGCTAACAACTTATGAGTAATTCTATCCATTAAGATTTCTAGTAGTCCTTTTGTTTACCTAACAACTTACGAGTAATTCTATCCATTAAGATTTCTAGTAGTCCTTTTGTTTACCTAACAACTTATGATTATTTCTTTCCATTAAGATTTCTAGTCCTTTTGTTTACCTAACAACTTATTTCTGTTCAATTTAATAGTAAAAATAAATTATATATGTACATGTTTTTTATTGCGTGTTTGCTCGTTCGTTTGTTTTGTTTTAAAGAAATTTATTACAAATCTCATTGTATTATACTATAAACCGCTGAATCATGTTACTGAAAAGGAACACACTAACGGGTTCAACGAAATATGTGTCCCAATATGAAAAAACATAAACTCCACAAAAGCCCCACCCTCCATTTACCCCACATTTCCCCACCGGCTCCCACCCTCAATTCCACATTTGCCCCAACGGCCCCCACCCTCAATTCCACATTTGCCCCACCGGCCCCCACCCTCAATTTCCCCCACCAAACGGGGTGTCTGCAGCTCCTCTCCTTACTACTGAGAGAGAACAAGATTACAAATAAGCACATTCAAACAAATGAGTTTTTAACAGAGATTTAAAACGGTTCACAGAACTAGATTGGCGAATATGCACGGGTAGATTGTTCCATAACATTGGTGCAGCGTAAGAGAAAGACCTTTCTCCATAAAATTTGGTAGAAGCCCGTGTAGATGAAGCAAGCAATGCCTGTTGAGATGACCTTAAAGTCCGAGTAGGAGTATAATGGTGAACAAGTTCAGATAAATAAGATGGAGCTTGACCCATTTGTGCTTTGAAAGTTAATAGAAGAATTTTGTAAATTGTGCGCATCTTAACCGGGAGCCAGTGCAGATCCATTAATACTGGTGTAACATGGTGAGAGCGAGGTAAACAAGAAACGAGGCGAGCAGCAGTGTTTTGTACACGTTGGATTTTTGAGAGTTCTTTATCTGGGAGTCCGTACAGAAGGGAGTTGCAGAAATCAAGTCTAGAGGTGACAAACGCGTGAACAAGACGAAGAGTAGTGGCATCATCCAGGTAGCGACGAATTTGACCTATTTTTCTGATTGCCATGAGAGCTACTTTACACACATTATCAACATGGCTACTCATGCGTAAAGAAGAGTCCATAATCACACCAAGATTTCGGACAGCATCAGATGGTACAATAACGGACTGGCCAATATTTAAAGTAGGAGGTGGTGTGTTTTTTGTATACCGAGAACTTAAAAGTAAGATCTCAGTTTTTGAGTCATTCAGAGCAAGTTTGTTAGACAAAGTCCATGATTTTACATCTTGAAGGCAATTTTCAACTTTAGCAATAGCGGAAGCACGATCTGCTGGGTCAAATGTGACGTAAAGCTGAGTGTCGTCGGCATAAACAACACTAGAAATACTATGAGCAGCAATGAGATCCTGTAGGGGCGCACTGAACATGACAAATTCAAGAGGCCCAGCTACCTTCACCCGCTTACCTCTGATGGGGAATAAGGAAGGAGCAAGCTTGCACCTCATCCTCACTGCAAACTCAGTCTGGACAATCTGTGGACAATAACATAATTGAATCAGAAATATTTTGGTGTAATTTAGAAGCCAATTAGGGATAAGGCTGTTCCAGGTAGCCATGTATCTGGATGACTGAAACTGCCATTACCCGGTTCCATTTTTTTTCAATTCCAATTAACTGTAAACACTGTTCACAAATTTTGACTTAACATTTAAGCCAGATAAATGGAAATCTCAAATTTTTTGTTAACATTTGTTTGTGTGTGAGTCGTTTTTAATATAGAGGCGGGAAAAGTACTACAGTAAGTCCACATTTATTATGATTCTAATTAGACACGAGAAACTTGTGTTCATGTTGGTTATTTTATACATTTGGGAGTATTTGTGTTTTTATAAATGATTTACCAAAATAACCAAAACGTATGTTTTCTTTTTTTTCTGTGGGGGGGGGGGCATGGCTTCATCAAGAATTCATAAATAATTGTTTGACTACAGAAAAACTTACATGATGTTTGTCATTCTTACCCCCAAGTATAGTGTAAACTATATGGATGGTTGACTACAGTATGTCATAGCAAGCATGATCAACCGTTGATCTGAAATACAAACATACCATGTAAAAACAATATTATGTTTTCAAAGAGGGACAAAGAATAATGGTCATGCTAACAAAACACACATATTAGTTAGAAAACCCTCAGAGTCATTATTATCAGCATGATGGATTGATACAACTTCAGAAAAATGCCTTTAAGTTAGGCTTTAAAATAGAATAGAGTACATGTGACCTCTCCTTGATCTACGACATGACTGTTTCATTATCTCATGAGTTTCAGGCCTACATAGTCATGGAGGAAGGTCCTTCCTCCATGCTTTAGTTGGGTGAAAAAAGTTTCACTACCAGTACTATAACTTAGACAGTAGGCTATGTGCCAGTTGCAGCCACCACAATATTACTTAGGAACTATTGACACTACTGAAGCCATATTGTCTACAGTTATTGATATTATTATTGCAACATCCCCTGTGTGTTTTTTGTTACCGGTATATCATGGCCCCTCCATCCAATGTACAGGACAATGGCACTGGCAATGGGTTGTACAGTGAAAGCTCGCATACACATACGTAGGCCTGCAGTCAGTACATGACCTTCTGTACAAATACCACTACCACTCGTACCAGTGCCGCACTCACACTGATGTTAACGTTATAACCATAGTTTTGTACAGTCATTATCTATACTAAAACGAACATACATGTATTAATAATGTGAAAGATTATTTTATTACATTTTACACTGGCAATCAGAATACATCAATTAAATATAAAACCAAACCCTAATAAAATACAAATACACAAAAATTCATTTAAAACAAAGCCAGTGAATGGTAAGATAGAACAGGTGACCAGCACCTCTACAAGGCCATCCTACCACAAGAAACTCAATAAACATTATATACCTCTTTACACCCCCCACCCCCTCCCCGCCCCGTTACACCACTAGAGGGCCGCTGAAGCAAGTTAGGACGGAAAAGAACGAAAAAGACAACATTAAGCAACAAATTAAATACGCCGACAGAGAGAGCAATGGCAAAAGGACATCCATGTGCAAATATTATCTACCGAAAAACTGGAAGAAAATTTTGTTCTGTAAAACTGAGATATTTGAGATTTAAACGACGAAAGTGAAGTGGCAGATCTTGCTGCCAAAGGAAGTTGATTCCAGATTGGAACAATCCGCTGAAAATAAAAATATTTATGTGATTCAGTTTTATACCTAGGAACAGTTAACATATAAGGATCAGAAGAAAGTCTAGTGGTAGGACGGCCTTGAGTTACATTAAAACTAACATAACGATCAATATTAAAATGTGTAATTTTACAATTAAAAAAATATATAAGATCACCAATTTCTCTTGTAAAAGACAACGGTAAAATGTCAAGACTATCCAATCGTGACTTATAGTCTTCCTCAGGATAATGCAGGATAAATTTTGTAGCCCGTCTTTGAACACCTTCAATTAATCTAATGTTACGTTTTGATGTTCCACTCCACACAGAACTACAATATTCAAGGTTACTTCTAATCAAAGTAGAATAAAGTGTTTTTGAAACTCGAACAGGAGCTTCATAGCCAATAGTACGTTTAATCAACCCCATCATCTTATTACATTTGCCAACAATTTTATTAACATGATCATTCCAAACAAAACCCGAGGAAATCTCCACACCGAGATCCCGAACAGAATCAACCCGTTCGAGAGAAATGTTGTTTAATTTGTAATCAAAATTTACCAATTTTTTACGCCTAGATATGGAAATAATTTGGCACTTCGAAAAATTAAAATGCAAATCCCACTTAACACTCCAAGAATACAGGGAATCAATATCCTTCTGTAATAATTTACAATCAGATATATTCTTAATGGAATTAAAGCACTTGGAATCGTCGGCAAACAGTGCCACTGTAGAATTTTGGACAGTGCTGGGCATGTCGTTAATATACAGAAGAAACAATAACGGACCCAATACGGAACCCTGTGGCACACCTGACACAACCGGCAGCCAATCAGAGTTGCATCCCTCGACAACCACCCTTTGTTGACGATTATTCAAGTAAGACTTAAACCAACCGAGTAAATCCGAATGAATACCAAAAGACTGTAATTTGTGAAGGATTAATTCATGAGAAACACTATCAAAGCTTTAGAAAAATCAAGATAAATCACATCAACTTGTCCAGCACTGTCCAAAACACAACTGACTTCTTGCAATACTGTTAAGAGTTGTGAAACCCATGTTGGAGGTTGTATATATCGTCCCGAACAACTGGAAAAATAACATTAAAAACAACCCTTCAAACCATTAATTGTGCAACGATTCAGTTAGACGAAAATAAACGACATCGTTTCGTAGTTAAAAATGGCGGTTGGAAAAATGTGACCTGCGTGACGTATTTCTTTTCGTCCAATCAAATTGGCTGAGTTGCTGACATGACGTCACCGATAAGAACATTGTCCCAATGATAAAAACTAACACAAAGCCAATGTTGGCGTCCGACTAAAAACCAACGTTGGTCCAACATCGATCACCAACGTAATGCCAATGTTATATTGCCGACCTAGAGCCAACATTGGCCCAATGTAAGAAACTAACACAATGCCAATGTCGGTGTCCGACTAAAAAACAACGTTGGTCCAACATCGGTCGCCAACGTAATGCCAATGTTATATTGCCGACCTAGAGCCAACATTGGCCCAATGTTAAAAACTAACACAATGCCAATGTCGGCGTCCGACTAAAAACCAACGTTGGTCCAACATCGATCGCCAACGTAATGCCAATGTTATATTGCCGACCTAGAGCCAACATTGGCCCAATGTTAAAAACTAACACAATGCCAATGTCGGCGTCCGACTAAAAACCAACGTTGGTCCAACATCGATCGCCAACGTAATGCCAATGTTATATTGCCGACCTAGAGCCAACATTGGCCCAATGTAAGAAACTAACACAATGCCAATGTCGGTGTCCGACTAAAAAACAACGTTGGTCCAACACCGATCGCCAACGTAATGCCAATGTTATATTGCCGACCTAGAGCCAACATTGGCCCAATGTTAAAAACTAACACAATGCCAATGTCGGTGTCCGACTAAAAACCAACGTTGGTCCAACATCGATCGCCAACGTAATGCCAATGTTATATTGCCGACCTAGAGCCAACATTGGCCCAATGTAAGAAACTAACACAATGCCAATGTCGGTGTCCGACTAAAAACCAACGTTGGTCCAACATCGATCGCCAACGTAATTCCAATGTTATATTGCCGACCTAGAGCCAACATTGGCCCAATGTTGAAAACTAACACAATGCCAATATTGGTGTCCGACTAAAAACCAACGTTGCTCCAACATCGATCGGCCAACGTAATGCCAATGTTATATTGCCGACCTAGAGCCAACATTGGCCCAATGTAAGAAACTAACACAATGCCAATGTCGGTGTCCGACTAAAAACCAACGTTGGTCCAACATCGATCGCCAACGTAATTCCAATGTTATATTGCCGACCTAGAGCCAACATTGGCCCAATGTTGAAAACTAACACAATGCCAATGTCAAGGTCCGACTAAAAACCAACGTTGGTCCAACATCGATCGCCAACGTAATGCCAATGTTATATTGCCGACTTAGAGCCAACATTGGCCCAATGTCTGCAACCAACATGATGCCAATGCCGATGTTGCCGATTAATTGCCAACATTGGCTCAACATAAGCAGCCACCATAATGCCAACGCCGATGTTGGCGATGTAATGCCAACATTGAGCCAACATCAAAAGCTGACATAATGCCAACGCCGACGTTGCCGACCAATTGCCAACGTTGGCCCAATGTATGAATGTTATCTGGAAAGGTCATGTTACCGTTACTGCTGCATAAATGAGCTAGTAATTTTCAGTCACTGTGTTCATCTCAAAATGGGACACCGATTCCATGCCCTGTTGAAAGTTTGCTCATGATCGTAACGATAGTGTCCCTTTAATTAAGACCACTTACCTGCATTTCCGGTGTATCCACTGATTGTCAGCCGGTAATTATCCGCCTCGTTGCTTATTTGAAACTCACTATAACTAGATAATAATAACAAACAACCCTTAATTCAACATTTATTTTTATTTAAGTTCTGCAACCTTTTGATATCCTGTTGTTAATTGGCAGTTTGGTTGGTTTTTGTGGATCTTGGGTCTACAGATGCGCAAAGTCAATTCTCATTTCTAGAATGCCACTTGCGCCTTGACTAATCTAGTTGCTCGGTCATACATGTGCAGGAGCTGAACCTGGACTTTTCATTTGAGGGGGTCCAGATAGTTTGTTTTGTGTCTACGAAACAGTACGCAAAATGAGCTTACGATTTGTTCCGACATAGACTACTCCAAACCGTGTTCAAAATGCTAAGTACGGTCTCTTCAGAAGGGTAGGGGGTTGGGACTCCGTGGATCCATCCCCACTGTGTACATGTTACTATGATTGTTTCTATGAGAGAATGTTCCGTACATACAATTTCATCAACATTACTAAATTTCACCTTGCATATAGTTGGATGTCGTCCTGACCTTTGAGTGGAATACGGATCTGATAGTCATCTTGGTTGGTCAAGAGATAAATGTAATCCATACCAAGCCAAAAGCTTGTGTTCTTTCCATCGCACACACCAAACCCGGTTTTGTAATCAGTCCAACCACGGTAGAAGTTGACATCATCATTGGCGCGTCTCTGAATCGTCTATGGTGAGATGGGGAAAAATAGGACGCTGGGAGTAATACAACATCAGGTTGAAAAGAAACCCGACTAAAACTGCCTGAACAACAGTACATTACTTTGTGAGAATCAATAAATAAGTACCGTACTAGTGAAGCCACATTGTGAAGGTTTTCACGCTTTTCTGTAAAATTTCCACCTGATTGATTGATTGATTGATTGATTGATTGATTGATTGATTGATTGATTGATTGATTTTTTTATTTTTTTATTTTTTTATTTATTTATTTATTTATTTATTTTTTATTTAATTTTTTTTCCCGTAAAAGTGGAGTTTAAAACTCCATTTATTCAACAATCATATACATACATTCATTACAACACACCATATTACGTTAAATAAATATACATATGTACAAAAAATAAAAAGGTAAGTACAGTAAGGTGTAGTAAAATAATAGTGTCAATTATACAACAAGGAACATAATCATGAACACTAAATATCAAATAATCATGACGGAAAATAGATACGGAAACGAAGGCTCATGCACCCCAAATGACAAACGATGATAAACAAATCATGCAAAATCAATCAATATATAAATAATACACAACAAAGAACATAAATCATGAACACTAAATATCGAATAATCATGTCGGAAAATACAAATAAATATGGAAAAAGCTCATGCAAAATGAATGACAAACAGGGTGATAAACAAGTCATGCAAAATCAATCAATCAATCAATTAATCAATCAATATATAAATAATAATAATAATAATAAAGTAAACTATTTAGAAACGAACTCTCATCAGGTAATCCTAAAAAACAAAATATATACAAACGAAATGAGATAAAAATTCTCAAATCATACAAAGTAAATGCAAAACAATAAATCAAATTAGACACATGCATAGTAAATAACAATAGCAGTAGTACATTAATTAAATTAAATTAACAATAAAACAATTAACAGTTATTCAAATATTAGCACACACAAAAGGAATCATGGAAATCCAGAAATATAAACAATATTGGCAAACAAAAATTAAAATCAGAATCCAAGTTAGAAACAGAATCTCAGGTTATCGCCTTCGAAGAAACAAAGGGCAGAATTTCTATTATAAATGAAACGGAAAACATTATCAGGTAATCGCAACTTTTCCAAAAGAATAAATTTCCGCAAACTACATTGGTACGTGCGAAGAATATCCAGGTTATAATTATTGCTTTGATCAATAAGTTTACATCTGATTTTCCAAATAGTCCTGTGAAGTCTACTAATAAACAAATATCCTTTTCCAAACGCACCCCCAAAATTCTGCAAATATCCGATAGGGTAAAAGTCATATCTTTGTTATATTTCTTTATGATATTCTCAACAAAAAACCAGGCATTCGTATGTTTAGTGCAATTAATAAATAGGTGTTCGATGGTTTCTTTACTAGCTTTACACAAGGGACAGAGATTATCGTCAGTAATTCCCCATTTTTCAAGTTTGTCTTTGGTCGGCAGTATCCTATGTTTCAGTTTAAACCATATGTCCTTGTCACAGACATCCATAAATTCGTATTTGTTCTGTAACCAGATTTGATTCCAATTAATATTACTAACTTTAAAGAAAAAACTCCACTCTTCTTGAGCAGTGGGCGTGATTAGATTTCTGCTGATCAGAATATTATAGTTAACCTTCACATTTATATTGGCTAAATCAATAACAGTATCTTTATTATTAAAGATAACCTTATTCAAAAAGTGGTTCGGTGGTCCTTCTCTGGATTCATTTATCTAATCTTTTTTAATATTTCTGTTTAAGCCTGCCATAATGCGGCCGGCATTTATGGGCAAAATAGCACACGAATCAGCAATTTTCTTGAAAGAAAACAACTGGCCATCTTGGGTAATATCTTTAAGGTGGATAATTCCCCGAGGTTTCAAAATTTTTGAGTCTAGGGCTTTTTCTTGGTTGCCTGTAATAATCGTGTTATTCCACAGAGGTAAGTTACCCGTTTCATTGACACACGAGAAAAAAGTATCAATAATAGCTCCAGACTTATTAAAATTTACAATAAGATCTTTATAGTAAGGCTGGGCCGTGGGGACAATAGCTTTGGGGGAATTGAAAACGTACCAGTCAAGTTGGCTTTCGCCACTGGCTTGCGAAATACAATAACTGAACAAGGGTTTCCATTTACCGAAACTTTCGCGAAATTTACGTAGAGTATTAATTTTCAAAGCTTGTAATTTACACTTGACGTCAATAACGCCGGTACCTCCGTTTTCGGGGGGCCCGCAAATAACACTTCTTTTTCGAGATATACACTTCAGGACAATCCAAAACCGAACCAAAATAAGAGAGTCCAGCTCCAAAAAAACTATTAATAACTATAGACTTACCTTTCAAGGTAAGATCCCTAGTTTTCCATATATTGAGAGTTTTTTCCATTTTACTAATCCTAGGTTCCCAGTTTCTAGCCGAATTATCATCATTCCCGAAATAAATTCCCAATATTTTGAGGTGATCATTGACCCACGAGAAACCCCCCTAGCAAGCAGCCACTCATAACAGCTCTCCAGTTTTTGTGCTAAGTAAGTGTTTTGTAGCTACAAGTTTGTCTTCATTTTTATACTAGTGGATTTCTTATTACATCTGGAATCTACTGGACGTTTTATGTGAGTATTTGTATATTTGTTTTCTTATAATAAGTGAAAACCTGTTTTTTTTTTTTTTTGTCTGTCTCTGCAGTAAATTTTTACTGTTGAGTGTATATACATTTTGGATCTTCATTTTATTTGTGCAGTCAACTCTGATTTAGATTATAACCTGTAGCTAGAGATTATAACCCATAGCTTGACCACAAGCCTTTTGTTTGGATCAACAACTTTGTGATCAGACAATGGAGGTCTACATCCTGTTTATTCTACTCCTGCTATCCAGACCATTGTGTCTCAATGACTCATCAGAAGATGGCTACAAGATGCAATCTACAGATTGTTCACCCAAGATCCGCCATCTTAAATTCTTGAGACGTCCTATATCATACTATGATAATTCATCTGCCACCTTTCACCTGGAACTCTTAATTTCTGGTGACATAAACCCAAACCCTGGACCTGAATCACTGATCAACACACCCACAAACACCACTCAGCTCCATAAAATTTCCTACAGCCGCAATGAACTACTCAATCTTTGCAATGCTCCATGTACTGATGTAGCTTTATCTTATTCAGCATTGAGTCAATTGAACTGTCTTGGAATACTTGCTAATCAACCCCAAACATACCGCCGCACACATAGAGGTAAAAAAGCTGGTCGCCGTAGAATGGACAAACTTATACAACTAGCACTCCAGCCTTACCAAAACCCAGCAGTGAACTTAACCACATCAACAAGCGACATTGGCATAACTTCAACTCCAACTACATGTATTCATGATGAGTCTAAACTTCAGCTCTGTGTACTAAACACTCAATCCATATGTAACAAATCGGATGAATTTGTTGACTTTGTACTTCAAAACAATTTGGATCTTGTTGCCATATCCGAGACATGGTTTAAACCTGAAGATGACTTGCTACCCCGTGAGTGTACTCCTGCTGGCTACTCTCCATCATATCCCCAGACCAACAAAGACCGGTGGAGGTTGCACTTCTCTTTAGGTCCAGTTTATCTGTCAGTATGAAAAGTGTTAACATTGACTACCTAACATTTGAATCTCTGCATGCTGAGGTAACGTGCAACTCTAGATCTGTTCGCCTTGTTAATATTTATCGACCAGAAAGGGATGTTGATGGTAAACATGTAAACTTCTCCAGTTTTCTGCAGGAATTTGAGAAATTAATTGTGGATTATCTCTTGCACCCATCTGACATTATTTTAACCGGCGATTTTAACATTCATATGGACATCTCTTCAAACAATTATGCGAATCAGTTTAAAGATCTGCTCTCTGCTCATGGACTTATCCAGCATATCACAGCACCCACTCATCGATATGGTCACTGTCTTGACCTCATGATAACGCGTGAAAATACTTCACCTCTCATCTCGAATATAACTATCCATCCCGGCTTATCTGATCATTATGCAATCATGGCAGATATGAACCTTAAAAAACCTCCCATACCTACCATTTCTGTAACTACTCGCCACTGGAAAAATGTAAATATTAGAGATTTATGTCATGATATTGAATCTCAACTGGAAAATGTAAACCTTGAAGATGGTGAGCTGGATTCTTGTGTCAATCTATTTGAATCTACTGTCCGTAACATCTTGGATGATCATGCTCCGCAAAAAACTAGAACTGTAAAACTACAATCTGAATACCCCTGGTTCAATGATAATATTCGTGCTGCAAGGAAACTCCGTCGTCAACTTGAACGAAAATGGCGTGACAATGGGAAACTTGGAGTACATCGGCAAGAATACTGTAACCAACGAGATGATTAACCAGGCAAAAATAACTCACTACTCATCTCTTGTGGAAGAGAACTCCGGCGATCAGAAAAAACTCTTTAACATTGTTGAAAAGCTGCTTCATAAACCCAAAGTTCCAGTGCTTCCATCTACACACTCCAATCAGGACCTCGCTAATGAATTTTCAAAAATTTTTGTCACAAAAATTGAGAATATCCGTCGTTCTTTTCCCCCAGTACCTGTCATTCTATCACAAACACCGTCACGCAAGGATCCACAATGTAGACTGTCTATGTTTGAGCCTACTAGTGTTACGGAGATCAAGAAACTCATCATGAAATCGCCATCAAAATCGTGTGAACTTGATCCAGTGCCAACTTCGCTAATAAAACAAAATATTGATGTGTTTGCTAAGTATATCACAATTATTGTAAACAGATCTCTTTCTTCCGGTTGTTTCCTGATAGCCAGAAGATTGCTCATGTTAAACCACTCCTGAAGAAACCCAATTTGGACAAGGAAGTTTTCAAAAATTACCGACCGGTAGCAAATTTAAAGTACCTTGGAAAAACAATCGAGCGAGTTGTTTCATCACGGATCTCTGACCATGTTCGTGCGAATAACCTGTCGGACACATTTCAGTCAGCCTATAAACCATTTCATGGAACGGAAACTGCTCTTCTCCGCGTCAACAATGACATTTTATCTGCCATGGATGATGTGAAAATCACTGCATTAGTTTTGTTAGACTTAACCGCCGCTTTTGACACGGTCGATCACAAAATCCTTCTCTCCCGCCTTCAATATCATCTTGGAATACATGACACAGCCCTGGATTGGTGTAAGTCCTACCTTTTAAATAGGCCTCAGCATGTTTGTATTGGTAATGCCACCTCCGAGCCTGTTATTCTTGACTATTCTGTACCCCAAGGCTCCGTGCTCGGCCCACAGTGGTTTACTGCTTATACGTTTCCAGTTCGTGATATCATTTTGAAGTATAATTTAAATTACCATGTCTACGCTGATGACACGCAGCTCTACATTACTTTTAAATCTTCTCAAGAACCTGCCGATTCCTGCATTACAACACTGGAGAAATGTATTCAAGAGATTCGAAGTTGGATGAGACAAAACTTCCTGAAATTGAACGACGAAAAACAGAATTTGTTCTATTTGGATCACGTCAGCAATTGTCTAAAATTTCTCTTCCATTTATTGCAATTGGTGACTCGCAGATAACCCCCTCATCACAAGCACGTAATTTGGGTGTTATATTTGACTCGACAATGACTTTAAAACCTCATATCTCCAACATTGTTCGCATATCATCATTTCATATCAGAAATATTAGCCGAATAAGGAAATACTTGAATAAAAGTGCTACTGAACAAATTGTTCATGCGTTTGTCACATCACGTCTCGATAACGGGAATGCTCTACTCTACGGTCTCCCACAGAATCAAATATCTCGTCTTCAGCACATACAAAACACAGCAGCTCGTGTTGTGACTTTGTCCAGAAAGTCATGCCATATCACGCCAATCTTGAAAGAACTGCACTGGCTTCCTGTTTCACAGAGAATTGTTTTTAAACTTATGCTAATTGTTCACAAATCTTTTAATAACATTGCTCCAATTTATATTTCTGAACTGCTTAAAGTCTACACTCCATCACGCAATTTGCGCTCCAGCAACATGTCACTCCTAAAGGAACCAACTTCAAAACGGAACTGGGGTGATAGGTCTCTGTCGCGGCTCCGAGACTCTGGAATCATCTTCCAACTAAACTCAAATCTTGTCATAGTATAACTAGATTTAAGTCGATGCTTAAAACTCATCTTATGTCACAATTCTTCAAAGATGATGTATATTTGTAATTGCATTGTAGGTACATGTATCTCAGTACATAATTTTTTCCCCTATGTTATCATTGTATATTGTTTGTATTCATGTTTTTATCTTTGTTTCCGCGCCTTGAGCGCCCAGCAGGGTGGATATGTGCGCGCTACAAATCTTTATTATTATTATTATTATTATCTTTTCTATCTTTCCATTTCCCCAACCATAACCCCTGAGATTTCCCTACATTAATTTTAGACCCAGACCCCCCACTATAAACAGTAAAAACTTCGTCCAAAACATCAAAATCATTATCATTAGTAAGAAAAATCGTAGTGTCGTCGGCGTGCTGGATTAAATTCAAAGTCTGACTACTATCTGGAAGAACAAAACCTTTGAGATTATTATTATTTCTGATCAGACAAGCCAACCCTTCAGCACAAATTGTATATAGCAAGGGAGAAAGGGGACATCCCTGCCTAATTCCCCGGGTCACCCCGAAGGTTTCCGTAAGAAAATTGTTAATTATAATAGAACTGCTCGGGTTACTATATAGGGTTCGCACCCACCTAATAAGCCCATTTGGAATTCCCATTTTATCCATAATGCCAAACATGTAAACCCACTCTATCCTATCAAATGCCTTTTCCTGATCAATACTTAGTAGAGCCCCCTGTTTCCCCTCGTTGTTGATATAGTAAATACTATCTCTAAGGGTCATTAAATTGTCGTGAATATTTCTTCCCGTGACTCCGCAAGATTGGTCGTCGCCAATAATAAGGGGCATAATTTTCTTTAATTTATTAGTTATGACTTTTGAAATAATCTTATAATCCACATTTAAAAGACTAATAGGCCTCCAATTCTTTAGGTTATTACGCTCTCCCCTATTTTTAAAAATTAAGCGGATAAGCGCAATATTCATTGAATCAGGGAGACGATCACTTTTTAAACATTCATTGGCCACTTCAATAAATTCAAATTTAATGACTGGCCAGAAAAGTTGATAGAATTCGACTGTCAATCCATCCAACCCAGGCGATTTATCTCTTTTCATGTGATTAAGGGCAAAGAATAATTCGTTTTCGTCAAGATCTTTTTCGAGATCGTCAATGACGTCATCATCGAAAGAAACGAAGTTAACATTATCAAGAATAGTGCCATAATTATCATTAGATATCTCTTCGCTCGTGTACAGATTTTCATAAAAGGAATTTGCATACTCACACATAGAAAATGTATCTGCATAAAATTTACCATCACCATCAACTAAATTGGTTAAAATGTTATCGTTATTTCTTTGTTTTTCCATGCGACGATCAAAAAATAATACATGGTTTCATTACTGGACATGATGGCACTGGATATTTTATTAATTGAAAAGAATGTGTGCTAATTAGGCCACTCAAAAAGGATTTTGGGAAAATAAGCAAATCATTCAGTTAAGTGATGATCAATTGTTTCCTGCAGGCTGTGGCCATTTAACCGGTATAAACTCCCAAAGAGGATTATATGTTGAGATGGAGAGAGTTGAAATCCCCGAGCTCCGGGAAATACTTCGGTTTTCTCTCAAAAGAGGGTGTCAGTTCCATGGCATGATTGATAACCTTTTTTTCTTGTTGCATTTTTCAGTATTTATTTTATGCCAAAAGTAGACACAGCAGATGTTTAATATTGTCGCCGGTATTTTTTTAAGCTACTCCTCCTTTTCTCTGACCTCCCCCTTTTTAATTTTCTTTTTAACTCAATTTACCCGGGGGGCACGTGCCCCCGCGGGCCCCCTCCCTGGATCCGCGCCTGTAGATTATAATCGTCTGTGCTTGGCAGATAAGCATCAATAATCATTTCAGGTTTAGATGTCGAAATCTTCGTTGCGATAAATGTAACACAATTTATGAAAAAATCATGAATCGAAGCGCAGAAGTGTTAATGAATAAATGATCATTAAAATTGTTTACTTTTCGGTCTGAACACAGACAAAGCATTTATAAAGTCATATCTCTCTCGGTAATATCCCAACTTTAACTGATCGAAATTCTACCTAAAACGATAATTGAGTGAGATCTTAATTTTGTATAAGAAAAGCATGCATTTATTTTCTATATGCAATAATTCAAGTCACGAACTACAACAAGTCACGAACTACAAAAAACTGGGGTGTTAAAATAACATCATTCACTTTATTCATGATGGAAAATGAAACAGTCCGGATGTTACCGAGTGCTCTCATTGGACGAAAGAAAGGCACTCGATATTTGTTTTACATGCCTAACTCACGCATAGATCCTTACATTGAGTTGAAACGTCTCATTTATGGCGCCGCCAACGGTGAAGCAGAGACAACCATGCACAAACTCATGGAGAACTACGTTGTTCCTTATTTTGAAGTGATTGTGTGCAACGTAGGGATATCATTTACAAGTTGTACACTCGGAACCATAATCTCTGATTATTAAAGATACATATATCTGAAAATTGTTACCATTTGTGAGAATTTTGTGTTAGTACATATCCCTAAAGTCAAACATTGAGCTGGCAGACCAAAACGTGCGTTGAGCAATGACACTTTCATACACGTCGCATTCCTGTAACGCGCCATTGAAATTTCGAGTCACTGTGCAACAGTACCGTGCATGCTATCAAAGACATATTGTACACACGGTAAAAGCAAGTTAAAGTTATGAATATTCATAGTAAACTTAAATAAAACGTCATCATGGAAATTCCCCTTTAGTACATGTATCGTTGAAAAAGAGTTCACAGTTTCATTCTTCACACTAAAACGGGCCGAGTCATTTGACATTTTGTTCAACACAATCGAGTGATATACATAATCCAGTGTTATCGAGTAATATTATTCTTCCAGTGAACAAATTAAAGGCACTCATCAACATTTATTTTATATAACTCACATACAGATTCTTGTCATTTGATAAAAGTAAAAACACGCTATACATGCATATAGAGTCATTCCATTCAATCGGCCATTCCACAACATTACAACAGGTATCGACGTTTTCCATCGCTTAGATTCTTAAGCGACAGCCTCTCACTCACCTCCTTCAGAATATCATGCCATTCCTGGCGTTTATATTCCCAGCTGGACGCTCTGACCAGAGAATAAAGGAGTTTTTCTATCGTTATTTTATTGAAGTTTGTTAAGTCGGATTGCAACCTCATGCCCAGATTAGTATACAGATCAGGTTAATCCAATGATCCGAACTACGATTGAGCGTCCTTGTGCATGTTCGTATGTAGGATAGTATTTACTATTACACATGTAGTGTAGTCACTTTAAGTTGCGTCTGCCCCTTTAAGATTTTGCGCACGCGCATTCAACATGTTATGACGTATCGTTTGTTCAGATCAGATATTGTCACAATAGAGTTAGTTCCACATTGGTGGATCAGAGTTGGGACAATAAATATGTAGAAACGTACTTTTGTGTCGCCTTGTTCATTTTGGGATTGTATACAACAATTTGGCGACGAGGATGGGATCTCAAAATGACATTTTATTGCTGGCTACGATTCTAAGAAAACACCGAAAAACAACGTCTAGTTTCGATATAGTTTCAGGAGCCTGCCCCGCCAGCATGCAGAACAACGCCGAGGCACACACCGTACGTATACACGTACACGTACGCTTGCATAGCCCACACAACGCTAGCCTCGCCTAGCCAGCCAGCCCACAGCCGGCCCAGCCCGCGCCTATCCCCAAGAGGACGCTCATTGATATTCACTAGTGCCGTTACAACAATGAACTTACACAGCCCCGTTGCCTACGCATAGCCGTCATTGCCTGAGCGCCAGTATAGGCAGGAGTTCCAGAGGGTGAGCGTAATAAATTGTAACGGTTGCGACCGGACAATCCTGATGTTCTGATTGGTCAACTCCAGACTGCCGAAGACGATGGTAACTGGAATAGCCTTGCTAGTGGAATGGCGTCTTCGTTGCAAGTTCGCCCAGCCATATAAACGTATGTAACGTTAAACAATTTATGAACAGACAAACACTAGAAAACGGGAAAGTTTTGCCCCAAATCTTAAGCGCATAGAGTTAGTTCACTCAGAATTAACTTGTGTGCTAAATGGAGAGGATTAGGAAAGCTAAGTCACCGGACGACATGAAAGGATTTGTGATTAAATATGGTCCTTTTTTGACACGATAAACTTGATGAAACATTTGTCATTGCCGGATGCCCCGCCAGCCTTCTGTGTAGAGTACTTTGTTATGCCATGCAAAGTTCCAGCCCCGATGCCCCGCCAGCCTACTGTGGATGCAAAATTCCAGCCCCGATGCCCCAATGCCCCGCCAGCCTACTGTGGATGCAAAGTTCCAGCCCTGATGATCGATTGACTTTTTTGGAACAATGCCCTGCACCACTACAGTGAAGTTCATCGGATGCAACATGACTTTCACAGGAACATGAATTGTTGAACAGGATCGTCATCATATGCCATAGCGGAAATTGAAGCTGAACTGTTGTGAATAATCAAATGACTATGGACAATAGGGCCTGAAAAGGACTCTTTATAACATTGCATTATATATCATGAATATTCTATGTGCATATGTGTCCATTTTAAATGCCTGATTTATCATATTCATAATGCTAAAATTATAGACAGTTATATCTTGTCTTGATTAAGGAAGTACTGCCCTAAAAGTAAAACAGTGTTTTTATGGTAAAGCAAAAATTATGCTAAATTGTTTCGCACATGTTTAAAAAAATAAATAAATAAAATTACGTTGCGCCCTCAGTTGCATTGCCGTACAATTGAGTTGGTGTTTATTGCTCGCTGCCAAAGAATTACTTCCGATACAAGACATAACTGATCTACGGTGTTCTTGAAATGCCAATATTTTAATTGTGAAATATTGATTGTATTATTGCTGATATATCTTTATTTCCATACAATGGCAAGCCCAACTAGTGGTACCATAGGTGTAATCCCCCCGTTCGATTCAACGCAAATCGAAGAATGGATCGAGTTGCTAGAAGCGTGGTATCAAGCCAATACTGTTACTACCGACGAAAAGAAACGTTCAGTGTTGTTGACAAGCCTTGGGAGTAAGGGTTACCATACACTGAGAGCCCTTCTGCAGCCCCATAAGCCGACAGACAAATCGTATGATGATTGTGTTGACTTGTTGAAACGTCACTTCGCACCAAAGCCAAGTGAAACTGTATTGCGCTATCGCTTTTATACACGCTCTCAAAAGCCAAATGAAACTGTTGCAGAGTTTGTTGCTGGTCTTCGTCAGCTTAGTGAAAATTGCAATTTCAAAGAGCTAAATAATATGCTGAGAGATCGTCTAGTGGTTGGATGTCGAGAGCCAGCCATTCAACGAAAACTTCTCGGTGAGACCAGTTTGACGTTCGAGAGAGCACTACAGTTAGCCACAGCCCTGGAAATGGCTAACAAGGATGTAGAACAAATCAAGAAGATAAACAACCCATCGGAGAGCACTACAGTCAACAAAATGCAATTTCAGAGGAAGCCAAAGCCAAGCAAGCCAAACACCAAGTCTCAAGGTGACCACCTGCCCAGACGTAATAGTACTGAGGTCACTAATAGAGACACTAATGACGCTAGCACCCGCAAATGTTGGCGCTGTGGTGGAGCACATGCCCCAGAATCTTGCCGATTCAAAACAGAGCAATGTCACAAGTGCCAACGTACAGGCCATACGAAAAGCCAATGTGAAAAAGTTGCTGCCTACATCAGCAGAAGAAAGTCTAAGTCAAGAGCTCATCACTTGCATGAAGATGAAGACCAGTTGGAAGAAATGGAGCTTGCTGCTTTAAGCCACCTGGAGGGTTGCACGCTCAACAAGTTGACGAAGTCGAAACCCTATTGCCTAACGATGAAAATAAATGTTGGCTGTAAGTTTGTAGTTTCCACAAACCCGGACGCTTCCGTCTGGCTTATTTGCGACTACTATAGGGCAGGCATAGTCAGCAAATTTGACTGGTTCGATGACTCCTTTCTCAAGCAGGTCATCTAGGCTTTCGTCAATCTTCGGCTTGGCTGTATAAGGTACCGGAGCAGCTTTGTAAAATAACTTTTCTTCAACCGGATATACCTTAGCTTGGAACCCCTTAAGTTTTCCTGGGACCTCCATGTCGAACACGTCGGCATGTTCTTCCACCATTTTAGCTAGTTGGTGCTGTATGCTGTCTTCGCTGACCAACTTATGATTCTGACTGCTGGGCGCTGGTAATACCTCATCTAGGGATATTGGTAGATTTTCTATCCACTCTCTTCCTATAAGGCTTACACCTTCCTCTACAACGAGCAGGGGTAATTTCTTGAGTGGTCGAGATGCATGCATAACAGAAACTAAGGCTTCACCTACAATAGGCACTTTGTTTCCTGTATACGTCTTAAGTCCGGCTTTGCAAGGCTTCATATCACTCATCTTCCCAACCTTACTGTAGGTCTTCGATGAAATAATAGTCCAGGGGCTTCCTGTGTCCAACTCCATGCTGACCTCTTGAGCAGTACCCGATACCAACGCTAGAAGATCTGATGCAAGATTTGCAAGGTGGACAACGGTTTTCCAAACTTGATTTGTCACATGCATATCATCAGATAGAGTTAGACGAAGCAGCCAGAAAGTATACTACGATAAATACTCACAGAGGTCTATTCCAGTACGCTCGATTGCCATTTGGATTGGCATCAGCACCTGCTATTTTCCAAAGAACTATCGAGTCTGTCCTTGGAGATATTCCGATGTGCCGCCCATATCTTGATGACATCATCATCAGCGGTCGAGACGACAAAGAGCATCTTGCCAACCTGAAAGCTGTCTTGGACAGGTTGCAAGAAAACGGGATGAAACTGAAGAAGTCGAAGTGTGAATTCTTCAAAGAGTCAGTAGAATATCTTGGACATCATCTGGATGAAGATGGTTTGCGCCCCCTTGAATCCAAGATAAAAGCCATACAGGAAGCCCCTGAGCCACAAAATCAGGAAGAACTTCAAGCGTACCTCGGACTGTTAGGTTATTATCGGAAGTTTATTCCAAATCTGTCTAAGCACATTGCACCGTTAACAGAATTGTTGAAGGCAGAGTTCAAGTCAACTAAGAAGACTTCAAAGAAAGCACGACATGATGTGCAGAGGTCAAGCAGATCAACTGAAGAGCCTAAATTCAAATGGGGACCAAAGCAGAGGATTGCCTTTGCAGATTCGAAGAAGTTTCTTCAAAGTGAAAGCCTCCTGGTTCACCTTGACCCCAAGAAGCCACTGTTCTTGCAAACAGATGCTAGTCCTTACGGACTCGGAGCAGTAATCAGCCATGCTATTCCCGATGGAAGTGAAAGGCCAATATCCTTTGCTTCAAGAACCTTGACACCAAGTGAGAAGAACTACGCCCAGTACGAGAAAGAAGGACTCTCCGTCATATTCGGTCTCAAGAAGTTCCACAAGTATTTGCATGGTCGTAAGTTCACAATCGTGACAGATCACAAGCCACTAGTCTCTTTATTTGGAGACCAGAAGCCATCAAGCCCAATGTCATCAGCTCGAGTCACTCGCTGGCACCAGATATTGTCGGCGTACCAGTACATCGTCCATAAAGAAGGCAAGAAGCACTGCAATGCCGACGCCTTATCACGCCTACCGGTCAGAGAAGAGAAAGACGACCTATGGGTGTACGATGACATAGCCAAGGAACCAACCGAATTCCAAGCCAATCTACTAACAGATGTAGACTCGCGACCTGTCGACGCACAAGAAATCAAGTGTCTAACAGACAAAGATCTCGTACTGGCAACAGTGAGGTCATACATACTGCGTGGATGGCCAAGCCAGAAGAATCTAGGAGAAGAGTTTGTACCATATTCGCAGAAGAGAGAAGAATTCAGTACAGAAGATGGTGTGGTCATGTGGGGACACCGGGTAGTGATCCCTCAGAATCAAGCCTTGAGAAGTCACCTCGTGGATGAACTTCATGCAACACACCCAGGAATTGTCAAAATGAAAGCCCTTGCCAGATCCTACCTGTGGTGGCCAGCAATCGACAAGATGTTGGAGAGAAAAGTTCAGAGCTGTATCATTTGCCAAGAGCATCAGAATAAGCCGCAGCCAACGCCTATACATCAATGGGAATTTCCAGACCAGCCCTGGTTAAGACTTCATAATGACTATGCATCAATAGACGGACAAGATGTTCTCATCGTAGTAGATGCCGTGAGATTGAATAATGCTACAACAACATCAACTGTCAGAGCTCTTCGCAGGATTTTCGCAACTCACGGAATCCCTGAAACCATTGTCAGTGACAATGGCACCCAGTTCGTGTCGGAAGAATTTTACCAATTCTTAACCAGTAATGGAGTACAGCATCTCCAAACAGCCCCGAAACATCCAGCTAGTAATGGATTAGCGGAACGAGCAGTACAGACCGTGAAGAGTGGTGTGAAGAAGATCAAAGAAGGAGATTTAGATAGTAGGATTCAGAAATTCCTTCTACTTTATAGAGTTACACCCCAGGCGACCACAGGGAAGAGTCCCAGTGAGCTGCTCTACCGACGCCAACTGCGCACAAAACTTGATCTACTTCGGCCTAACTTGGCCAGGAAAGTCAAGATGAAACAGAGTCAGGTGAAGGACTCGGAAAAGAAGTACAAAGTACGAAGTCTTCATCCCCAAGACACAGTTCTTGTCAAGAACTTTGCAGCAGGACCAACTTGGCTATATGGTCAAGTGCATCACCCCATATGCGATTCGATGTATGAAGTAACCTTGGAGGATGGGAGGACTGTTCGTCGTCATGTAGATCATATTCGCATGTGTTTACCCAGAGTGCATCAAAATGACTCAGCTAAGCCAAAGCTGGACTTAACCATTGATGTGCCCGAGTTCAATCTCTTGCCTAAAGAGGCAACCGAGACAGATGTTGTTGAGGTGGAACCAGTAAATCCAACAGAACCCGTAAAACCAATAGAAAACCCAGCAACCAATCCCACACCCTTGCGAATCTCAAACCGAGAAAGACAAATGCCAAAGCGGTATGATGACTACGTACTTTTCAAGCCTTAATTAAGTGTTATACGCATTAAGTAGTCCACTAGATATTAGTATTAATTTAGTTGATCAAAAGCAGTTAATTGTTGTGGTTGGATTGGTTCTCGTTTTAAGTAGTTAGCGGTTTCATGTTATACCTATATTATGGTTATAAGTATGCGCATTTTCCTTGCCTTTAAAGAATTAGTTTACTGCGGTTAAAAGATTGGTAGTTGCCCTGGTTTCATCTAAAAAGGGAGGAATGTAGTGTAGTCACTTTAAGTTGCGTCTGCCCCTTTAAGATTTTGCGCACGCGCATTCAACATGTTATGACGTATCGTTTGTTCAGATCAGATATTGTCACAATAGAGTTAGTTCCACATTGGTGGATCAGAGTTGGGACAATAAATATGTAGAAACGTACTTTTGTGTCGCCTTGTTCATTTTGGGATTGTATACAACAACACACAATTATTTGCTTTAGGTACGCTCTTCCTTGTACAGTCTTGATGATCTTACAATCTTTTGGAGCGAAGGCGCAGTGACAAAAACAGTGGATGACACGTGATGTGCGTTCCACCAATCAAATGACAAGGATCTGTTTGTGTTATATAACATTATTTACGTCATATGTACAAACGAAGGTTAAATAAGTCTACACATTTGCGCCAACACATTTTTTCAGTTGGAAGATTGTTCATACAAACCGATATAGGGCTAATTGAAACGCAATGCAGTAATTACCAGCAGTAGGCTGTAAATTAAATATCAATGGGCCTAAATGAACTAATACAATCTATCTTGGTATTTCATTGAAATCCTTAAAGAAAATTAAAGAAGATTATTCCGGTGTTCCCTAATGTTTTGAGTATATATACATGTATATTTGTTTTGCTTATTTACAACATTTCCTATTGGGAAACGTACGTTGATTTTGTACCGTCTAGTTTTCATGATAATTAGGCATTAATTTGCCTTTACAATAGTGTGCTCACCTACTTATGTGTGAAAAATAATGAAAAAGTCTTATGGGTTTTTCCATGTATTTAACAAAGTTGCTGGCCCGCAACTTTCTGAAATTCTGCAATGACATTTGTGACCCGCTCTGTAAAAAAGGGTGACATGTCGCACCATGCGTTTACATGTAATGGGCGATGAATTTTGTTGAGAGGGCGTTTTTTTTTTAACATCTGATTTAAAAAAAAATTTTTTTACATCATTAGGATATAAATTTTCTTAATATGTATACATAGCCTAAACGTCAATTTCAATCAATAAAATATTAAAATCAATGATTTTTGTGAGTTCTTTGTTTCAAATATGTCATTTGTTTTCATTTTCCTAACACTAAATTGTGTTAATTATGCACATTAGTGATTATTACAAATGCCATATCTCCATAATGCAATATGCCACACACATCTAACATATATACCAAGTTAAATAAAGCCGACAATGTACTCTTTCCAGCTACATAGAAATGTATATTTGTCAAATTTGCGTCTTGTGACTCATTTTCACAGAGCGGTCACATTTTCCTTTCAAAAATAAGATGAAAACACTTAAGATAATTTACTGGGATAATTGGTGCTCATCCTAACTTTATACCAAGTATAAGCTTTTAGACTATCATTTGACTATCTGGTAATAACCATTGTTATACCTTTCCTTTAAAAGGATTAGAAATTTAGGCTATTTAGAAGGCTTACAATATACATATGCTACATGGAGAAATATAATTTAACGTAATATACACTGATTACCATAACCCAAATATGGACTCCGTCTCTGTATACACTGAAGTGAAACGTAGTACACGACAGTGACAGTCCAACCTCGGCTATTATTACCACAACTATACTGAACAACACAAGAAACGCAAGTCCGAGGACAGCAAAAGAAACGCAAGTCCGAGGTCTTGTCAAGTTTTCAAAAAGAAGACAAACCATTTTGATTCTAATCACTCATTTAATGAAAAATGCTTTCAATTTGTGAGCTGAAAGTGACTGTTGAAATTGTTGAAATAATGAAATGTTAATAAAATCGCTTGAATCAAAGCTGCTTCCTCTCGTGTGTATACAATGCCAAAACCTACTCAAAAGCAATACATTGTTACTCTTAATATCTGTATAATTTACACTTCCAGACTTAAAGGTAAGGTTTTCAAAAAAGCTTACGAGACAGTATGCTTACTTCTTTAAATGCTTACTTTCTTTAAATCTAGATTTACATTAACAACCAACCTGTGAAAATATTCACCTTATGAAAAACATGCATACATTTTCACCTAATTTTTACTTCAAAATAAAAACACATCATACCGAAGGAATCTTTGATAGGCTAACCATCAACTTTACACCAGTAAGTTTTATGTAAAACTGTGATCAACGGTTTTTCACAAGATTGTCCAGACAGATGGCAAATTGTTGAAATTCATATTTTTTGACATAACAATGTTAAACTGTGATCACAATGTTTTTTTTATGTAGGCCTATATGTTATTTCCTTCCCTGGTGTTATTGTACCATCATAATTGCGGTTACCCAAATATCAGTTTTCCTGTGGTACATGCAGAGATATCAACTGACTCCAGCACAAATGTAGTCTATTTAATTCAAGAAAGGAGATTAATTACTACAGCTATCAAAATAAACTATACCAAACTGTTAAGAAACACAATAACAATCTCACGATTACATGTTTTATTACAATAATTTGTTCGGTATCACCATTATACACAGACCTACTCTTTGTGGGAAACACTTCAAGTTTAAAATGACACTCAGTCTTTCGATGGGCATTATTGGACGATAACAAATTATTAAACCAAATTCAAGTAAGATTTTGTCGTATATATATTCAAAGTTTAAACAAATGGAATGATTGTAAAACTGGGGGGTAGCTAATTTAGAGTGAGTGTATAAGCATCACCGCCATGCACAGCGCAAGTACTGTACACAGTAGCGTATTATGTTTCTGCAATACAGAATTTGCCATTATCTTATAGGCCTATGAGCTGTTTTAAAAAAGTTCTGTGTATAATAATTTTATCGTAGTTTTTGAATGGCATGGTAGTAAAGTGGTTAGAAAGTACTGAGTTCAAATGCTCATTAATGTTGATAGGTTGGTGAAATTCTTGCGTCGGGTGATAAACAATTGATTTAATTTTGTGCTATACCGACGTGTGTATAGCACTGTATACTCGGTGCTTTCCGAGTGTCTGTGAAAAAAACTACACAGGCACAAAATTAAATCAATTGTTTATCTCCAGACACAAGAATTTCACCAACCTATATATATCACGGAACCCGCTGCTATATAGGATTCTAGCCAGCCAATCGTCATCGGGCAAGCTTGGTAGTCGAGAGGTTAAGACGTCCGGTACTAGTAAGCAGGAAGTCGTGGGTTCTAATCCCGTGCTAGTGCTAGTGTGTAGTTTTTTCACAGACACTTGGAAAGCACTGAGTATACAGTTCTATACACACGCCGGTGAAGGGCAAAAATAAAATCAATTACTCATTAATGTTGTTACAAAATTAATTCTGAAGCAAATACAAATGGCCGGACATAAAGTGTTAATTCTAGTCTGGCCTGCTTAAAAAAACATTCGCTATCTGTGCAAGTAGAGTGTTTGTAACTTGAAGAAGCCAGTGACAGTCTTCGTCACCAAGACCCCCAAAAATCTGGATTTAATTGTTTCGGCTTCTTGAATTTATTTGGAACAATGGTCAAAGCTATTGTATTTAGAACTTTAGTACCTTCTAAAAAAGGAACTATCATTTTAATGTACAGAAACAATTAAGACCATTTTAAGGAATCTAAAGGCTGTATGTACCTATAAGTAGATGTTTGGATGTATTTATTTCTAAATGGGGTGGAATGAATTGTTATGTTGTTAATGTAGTCATATTTGTACTAGGCTTATGACAAACAGATGTCGAATCAATACAACTGTCTCTTGTCTTTCCATCAAATCCATTGTAACAATTACAAACTATATTTTATACCTTTATTTTTCATTGTTTCTGTACATTAGAATGATACAGACCCATATAACTAAACGATGCCTTTTGCCGCAAGATCTTCCTTTACTCTCTTCAGATAATTGGGATCAGGGTAGCCATAGTTGTCTCTAAAAAAATAAAGTTACAAAAACAAGTTATTGCTTTACAAAGTCTATGCTTTATATTCTTCAAAGAAATAACAAAGAAGGTAAATGAAATGGGTATCCATAATAATGAATCTTGAACTAAACTCCTCAAAAAAAGTTCGGAAACTCAAGTTTCACTGACGATTTCTCTCGTGTTACCAACTCATTTTCCTTGCATTTGGTATCATTGGAAAGCCCTGTTATTCCTCTTTACAATGATGTGCCATTTGTTATGATTACGCAATTGGGGGATGTGCAGCACAGCTGAATATGGGGGTGGGTGTAAAGTGAAATGTTGCAAAATGCATTGCTATTGTCAAAAGTGTATTGACTCTTGCTGTTAGAAGTTGTTTGAGGCTCTTGACTTAACATTGTTTGTTCAATGAAGGAAGCTGTACATGTTCGATGATTAAACCAGAAAAAAAGACTTTACTCGCGTCTTGTTTTTTCTTTTATTAGTGATAGAGAGTTTCATTGTACTGTGAGAGAGATTTGTTGTTACTGATGGAGAATTACTGGGTGTTTGATTGCAGAAAATGACAAATTCTTTTACTCTGTTTGAAACTCAACCACATTAACAACAGAGTTGCTATCCCGGAGGCAATTTATTGTGACAGGCCATGTGGATTTCTGAACTTTTCCTGCACATTTATGGCCTACAACCTTTAAATATTGGTAAGTAAGCAGACAATCATTCAAGACACATCCATCTTCCAAACAACTCCTAACAGCAAGAGTCAATACACTTTTGACAATAGCAATGCCTTTTGCAACATTTCACTTTACACCCACCCCCATATTCAGCTGTTCTGCTGTTCTGTTCTGTTTTTTTGAGGAGTTTAGTTTTAGGCATATAGACCTGTGTGAGGCATACATGCATTTATCATTATGCAAACACCTTTTGTATATTTAGGCCTACCATTATGCAGAGGGTCAAGGATTTGAACGCATTAGTTCCATTCCAAAAGGCTTAATTTCTTATTTTATGTTTTGGATTAACTTCCATATTTCCTACATGAAATAACTGTGACACACTGGTTACAACAGTATACTTACGTTCCACCATATTTGCTTGTTTTGTGGTGAATATCATTCCAGGTGACTATGTCATCTTGACCACTGGTGACTGACCTCCCAATTGTGAACACCAGACCTGCATCAAAAGCTTTTAGAAGAAGAGAAAGTACATCCTGTTCTTCTTGGTTGTCAGGTAGGTATGCAGTTCGTGTAACACCGGTAAAAAGGTTCTCTGGGTTGGGATGATCCTCCTAAATCGGAAAAACAACACTTTTCAGTATGTTAATTTTAGCCCAGGTTGGACTTTCACCTTCTTGTACTACTGTGACGTCCACGAGTTAACCGAAAATTTGCTAATATAGAAACAAAAATATTTTGTGTAAATTCATAAATTGCCTAATGTTTACCTGTGTGAAGCTGCTGAAACTCAGCAGTAGAATCCCATGACCAGATGCAATGCATCTCATCAGCGAGGTTTGAATTCAAAATATCATTTTCACTATGTGTTTTTAATGAAATAATCCCAAGATTACATGGATATAAATTACCAAATATCAATGCTGGACCTCCCTTTCAAATTAGCTTGCTCATTCGTAAAGTTGTTTATCCCAACTGCGTGGTTTAGAGCCTGACTTAACTGAATAAAATAACCTTGCAAGGCTAGGCTATGCTTACCGTTTGAATCCCACCTTTAATGGTATACCAAATGGTGATAGTTCCCACGTTGTTGTAGCCCGGAAGGTGAGAATACTTGTCAGTGTAGAATCTCATGGTTCCCTTTGGCTGGTTTCCCTTTGGTGGGCCGCACACGCTTTTGCAAACTGGACACATGTAACTTATCTTCAGCGCTTGTCCGATGCAAGTTTTACAGAACCGATGCTTACACTTCAAAACCTTCAGGCTAATCGAAACGTAGAGAATAACCCGTGAAGTCCCTATGGTTCTCCCTGAACCATATTAACCCGTGAAGTCCCCATGGTTCTCCCTGAACCATATTTCTCACTTAGCGACAGTAGAGAAAAACGAGTTGCCCGAAATTGGTTCTCCCTTGAACCTTTCTCACTTAACGAAGGTTGAGATACGAGTTGTGCGATACGGTTCTTTTCAGAACCTGTATCTCAGCTTCACGTTAGTTGAGATAAACACATGGTGTTACCGCAAACCGAAACGATATCGATATTCCACCATGCAAAGCCTCAAAACTTATATTCAATGTTGTCTGTTAAGCAGATTGGACATTCATTGGATTTGTCATCAGTAGGATGCACAGAAGTTTTTTCAGCTACTGGGGTAGCGTTGGTATCGGTTGCCTTCTCTGATTTTCCTTTATCAGTACTAGTAACACTTCTGGTGCCTTGATCTGAAGCAAGATTTGGGTCTGACAATTTTTTCTCTGTCTTTTGTCTTGTATGGTCTTTGTATGAAGGTCGATCAATGTTATTTCTACCAGAAGATTGGCTACGATATTGCATACCAGCGGTCGGGGCTACTTCCGGCAAATTATTACCTGCAGAAACTTTAGCAGCAAAGCTAGTACCTGTGGCTGCCGCGAAAGCTGCCGTGAAAGACTGTTTGGGTGTTTCAGTGGCTACACTGTCAATGTTCACTAAATGAATCTCACTCAAGAACACGTGTGGCATGCGACTAAACTGAAGTACGGCACAAACAAGAGAATCTGCACATCCCTTCTTCGCTGCACCAATGGCACCTGAACCAATTAATGGCATTGCCAAAGATCTAATTTGGTATTCTTCGGCTTTGAGTAAACAGTTCATAAATGTTTGGTATAATTCACTCTGTAATTGATGCAGACTCACTGAAGTTGACACGGGTCCAACAGCATGGATAATCTTCAGGCAGCTGAGGTTGAATCCAGATGTAACAATACATTCCGTCAACTGCAAGGATTGAGCGACACGATTCCTCTTTATACTGTTACGAATCTTACCCTTTGATTTTGATAAATATTAGCACCCCTTAGACCCTATAGTTCACTTCTTCCACTTTCAATATTTTGCTGACGATGCAATTTCAAGCAGTCTAAGTCCCAGGGTTGTTTCCCCGGACCCTCGATTGTCCGCTATGAATATGCAATCCATACAAGGACGCTACTTTTGCTCATGCATATCCAGCGCCAACGCAATGCATAATGCAACACCAGCGAGAGCCCTGTGTGCGTGCCACACCCTCCCGCCACGTGGCTTGGAGCCGTCCTTTGGACTTAGTCTATTTTCCGAATACTTTCCTCGGAGTCCACCCCTTCACACCGAACACGGTTCGTGGGTGAACCACGTCCAAACAGTCACCGTGACTGACCCGCTCAGTCATTAGCCGTGGCCCGCGTGTAGTGCTCCCAACCCAAGCACAGCCGCTGTTCCCCTCATGCAGTAATAGCTTAGCATCCAAGCAAATAGCTTAACGTGCCCAGTAAGCATTTTCCCCTTGAACACGCCCTCCTTTCTAAGTTGTCGATCACTTCACTTTCGTCAAATACCTTACCTTATATGGAACAAGGACCTGTTGTATGTCCTGATTTTGCACACGTTTCTACCCTTAGACGCGGAAGCCAAGCTTCTCATTGGCTAAGACGCTAAAGTAGGCTTATGTTTTATTCATTCCTAGGCCCCAGATTTCTATATAATCCCCAAGATTTCCTGATCTCAGCGAGAAGTGCGGTTCCGAATGAAATCTATGCGACTCGATCCGATCCATGACAGTGCGATATACCGAACTATTACAGTGCAGTGCCTCGTTCGTTAAACCAATGGTGCAGGGCGTCGATATGGCCATTGGTTCACCTACATGTAGCTATGCGGTCTGATACACACTCTGGCCCCGTACAGACACCCCGTGTAGTCAAGCCCCGGTGGTCCCCGTCGTAGAGACCGACCAGCCGCCCGTCTCTCGGTATAGCAGTGCCCGTACCGTACCGTAGTGACAAGCCGCATGAACGAACGATGGTCCCCACTGACTGTACCCAATAGTTGGTATTCGTACACCCTATTCGGAACTTAGCACAAGTATATAAGTTTAACTATTGACATGTACCTATACGCTACCACTCCTGTCATACATGTTACTAGTGCCTGTTATTATTGTTAAATAGTGATGTTAATAATAAACCAACCCCATTGATTGAGATTGTCACAACAAAGTTTGTGTCCGACTATTATTTGTTGACCCACGAAAGTGGGGAATGCAACACTGGTGGCTAGCGGTGGGATACAAACTTTAACACTCTATCGATATGAGAACTTTTATGAACACTTCTATGAACACTTATAGTTATAAAAATTATTTAAACCCCGGCACGACCATAATGCCAGTGTTAGCCAGTCTGTTAGAATAAGCACCACCGCCTTCACTGCACGTATCAATGAACAATATGACCTTCTAGTCTCCATTTCCAGTAAAGTGTACCCAAAAACAACATGCCTAAAAAGTTTCGTAAATCCCGTAGGCTAAGTGCCTCAGCAGAAGCCGGCGACCTCGAAACGTCATTTGCGTCTGTGTCACTAGGCAGTGACGAGACCCAGCTGGAGACCCTCAGAGAACAGCTAAAGCAAGCAGAGAAACGTGCAGTGGAGGCCGAGCAAAGGGCAGCAGCACTGACTAAGTCGAGTGCGCCCTCTCTGCCCGGGACACCCTCGTCTCAATCTGACAAATCACCGGCGCTCACCGATGACTCCCCCGTACACCCAGACCCCCATTGTTCAAGTTCCACAGTCAAGAACATCATGAATGAACTTTTAGACAAACCAGTTTCACCAGCACCCGTGCCCACATCCAAGAAAATGTTTGATGTTCCCTTGCCTAGGCAAGGTGAATTCAACGGTACAATGGCATGGGAAGGATTCATCCGCCCCTTCATGAGCCTAGCAGAGGTCTGCGGATGGTCTGCAGGGGAAAAGAAGTTTCGCCTCGTCAGCAGCCTAAAAGGGAAAGCTGCTGAATTTGTCTTCCAACAACTTGATCCATCCACCATTGAGGACTTCGACAAACTAGTCGCCGCTCTGGAAAGCCGGTTTGCCGAACGCCTCCCCCAGAACACTTGGCTTGCTATGCTCGAAAGCAAGAAATGTATGCCCCAAAACAGCCTGACCGAGTATGTTGCAGACATACGCCGCCTAGTGATTCGAGGGTATCCTACAGCAGATGCTGGCACACGAGAAAGTATCGCCCTCCGTCACTTTCTCCAGGGGCTCCCTGACCAACAAACTGTAGTGTCCATTGGAATGACAAACCCAAAGACATTAGAGGAGGCGAGGACAGCCGTGGAAAATTTCATGAGTTTGCGGGAAAGCGTAAACCCGGCTAAAAATTCCCTCCGTGTCCATGCCGTCCAAGCCGCAAACCAAGCCCCATCCTCCAAAACCCCAGTAACAGAGACCGACTATATGTTACTCAAAAACAAATGTCTCAGTTCACAGAGAATATCGATCGCCGACTAACCGGAATAGTTCGATTAATTAAAGACAATCGTTCAACCGGCAGAAACAATGCCCCTGATTCCAAAAATAAGAATAGTGCACAGTCAAAGGCGACCAATGTGACCTGCTATAACTGTGGCGAACTCGGCCACTTTGCCAATAGTTGCCCCCAACACGCGGCAAAGAAAGAGCCGACCGCTACCCAACCCCCACAGGCGGAAAACTAGAAGGGACCGTGCCGTCCGGCCTGGCATCGGTCCAACCTCGTGTGAACACTCCATTATCCGAATGGGCAGGCAGCCATTTTCAGGCATGTCTGCATTTTTACAAGTGCAAACTTGCGGTTTAAATACCGAACTTTTAGTAGACACAGGGCGGCAGTGACCATTATTTCCTCAGCGCTTTTCAGCATGATACCCGTCGAAAACGCTCCTCAACTTAAGTCCCCACATGAATGTGTAAAACTGGAAACTGCGAACAATGAACTTATTGAAGTCGATGGTATTGCCACCATGGACATTAGTATTGGCGAACAACAATTCCAGTGGACGCGTTTGTTGCCCTCATTAAGGATGAAGGAATCCTCGGCTATGACTTTTTGTATTTCTTTGACTGCATACTTGAGGCACGGCGCGGCATACGTATTGCTTGGCACTTGGGTTCAGTGGACGGTCAAGGGTTCACCTCCATGTGTAATGACAATTTCATTGAAAGAAAACACCACCGTACCAGCCTGCAGTGAATGGATTGCAGAAGGCGTAGCATGATACTCATAAACTCAGCTCGAACTTTGCTGTGGTAGAAGCAGCAGTTAATAAGAACATTGATCAAAATATCGTGGTCGGCAGCTCCTCGTTGACCCCAGGCGGCAAGATATCGGTATACCTGTCCGGCTCATGAACACATCACCATAGAACATTGAACTCCGGGCGGTACGGTCATTGGACACCTGCACGAGATTGACACAGTTGAACTCATAGACGAACAAGAGAACTGCGATACAGATCATCTCTATCGAGCGATGCGCGTATGCAGAGTGCATGCGTGCAAACCTTCATCCTCAGTCGCACCCAACGCCCCAAACCCCCGTGATGCCCCCGAAAAATGGTCCGAGAACCTCGAAAAACTCTATGAGAGGAGTTGTAAAAATCTCTCCTCTCCTCAACAAAAATCATTGGCGGAACTTTTGACAAGGCATGTGAACACTTTCTCAAAGTTCGCTGAGGACTTGGGCCGAACAGCAATAGTGGAGCACGCTATTGACACTGGTGACACTCGCCCCATACATGTACGTCAGCCGCCCAGACGCCCCCCAAAAGCATTTCAGGGCGAGGAAGAGAAAATACTGGAAAGCCAACTGAAGGCAGGGGTGATACAAGAATCAACATCCCCCTGGGCTTCACCAATGGTTTTTGTGCGAAAGAAAGATGGCACGACACGCCCATGTGTCGACTACCGAAAGTTAAATAACGTAACGCGCCGTGACGCATACCCGTTACCACGGATTGATGACTGTCTAGATTGCCTCAGTGGAGCCAAGATTTTCAGCACCCTTGATCTGCAGTCAGGCTACTGGCAGATTAAGATGAAAGAGGAAGACCGTCCTAAAACCGCGTTCGTGACCCGTAGTGGCCTATACGAATACATCACTATGCCATTTGGACTTTGTAACGCGCCGAGCACGTTCGAGCGTTGCATGGAACTTGTGCTTAAAGGGTTACAGTGGAAAACCTTGCTGATATATCTTGATGACGTCATCATCATATCCTCAACATTTCAAGAGCACATACAGCGTCTTGAAGAAGTTTTGAAACGGTTCGGAAACGCCGGGTTGAAACTAAAACCGAGCAAGTGATGAAGTTCTTTTTCTGGGTCACACAATAACCCAGGATGGTGTTAAACCAGATCCCAGCAAGGTTGCTGCAGTTCAAGACTGGCCGACACCTAAGAATATCACTGATGTATACGCTCGTTTCTTGGACTCTGTTCTTACTATTAACGATTTATAGCGAAGTTCTCGGCGATAGCCAGTCCCTTAAATCGTCTGTTAGAGGCCGGACAGATATTTAAGTGGACCACTGACTGTCAAACCGCGTTCGAAACATTGAAAGCCGCACTGACAGGTGATGAACTTATGTCGTACCCCGATAACGACGGACTTTTCATTATCGATACTGATGCATCGGATACCGGTATCGGCGCCACCCTGTCACAAATTCAGTGGTGCGAACGAACACAGAAAGAAGAAGAGCGACCGATAGCGTATGCTAGCCGGTCGATGACCAAACCTCAACGGCGATACTGTACGACGAGACGTGAACTACTCGCTATTGTTACGTTTGTACAATATTTTAGGCACTACTTGCTTGGCAAGCAGTTCCTGATTCGCACAGACCACAGTGCTTTGAGATGGATAATGACATTCAAAGATCCAGTTGATCAAATGGCTCGATGGCTAGAGATTATGGCCCAGTTTGACTTTAAGATTGAACACCGTGCAGGAAAGAAACATGGCAATGCAGATGCCCTCTCTAGGGTGCCGTGTGATCCTGACGAGTGCCCGTGCTACCATCCTCACTGAACTACCTTGTGGTGGTTGTGACAAGTGTGTCACTAAGAGTGAACTGTGGTCCGATTTCAACAAAGTCGACGACGTAATCCCCCTATCGACCAGACGAATTCATGCTACCTCTGCAGACAAGGTAGAATCCCCTCAGAACACTCCCGATATTGTCAAATCTTCATGCAATGAAGACTCCCAGGATGTTTTCACTTGTTACGTCCCAGGTCCCGAACTTTTATCTGAAGGACTGAAAAAAGTTCAGCCTATCCCCTTCGCGACAGTTCTCATACTGATGGCAACAGTGGTAACACTCCTCTTTGGTGTTATTTGCAAACTCGGCAACTGTATTTGGCGCTCGTGCAGTACAGTTATCAACGACATGTGGGTATCGACTCCCGTCGGCTGTTTTGCAAACACAGCTGGAGAAACTCCCGGACAAGCCGTATTGTCCAACGCCTCGCCAGGGATATTGCAACAAGATGTGATGTCAAAGTCAGCAGAAAACTCCTCCGAAACTAGCAATGTTAAAGGGGGACTGACATCCTTTATTGTGTGTGTACTTAAGGCGTTTTGTAATAAAATATTGTTTTTGAGACCCACCTGTGTCTATTTAATCATTGATTTATGAGTACAAGTATTTTAAAACAATGTTTGAAGTGTTTGGTAGAAGCTTCATTTGCATAAGATATGTGACGTCAGGTCGGGAAGATCCGATGTGTACATGATGTACATATACATACAAACGTTTCACACACGTAGCGTCGATTTCATTTCTTCCATGATTTTTGTTTCCGGAACTAATAAAATGCCGGGAAGATGTGTTTCTGCAGGATGCAGCAACACCACCAAAGACGGTGTTAGCCTTCATCTGTTCCCAAGTGACCCAAAAATCGCCGTATTTGGACGAGCAAAGTTCGACTGACAAGAGTAAAGTGGTCAGGTCCATCGGCTCACATAGTTTTATGCAGCGATCATTTTGATCCGAGTTTTGAGCCGAATTTCTCTTCCCGACATGACGTCATGAACAGCTCCTCCGTGCAGGGCGTAAAAGTGGGGGGCATTTTTACAATGGAAAACTAACACTCTCAAAAACAATAAAAACACAAAACAAAAATTGTATTGATCTTTTACTGATATAAAAGAATAAAACGATCACATATTTAACTGTTTGATTTAAATCCATGTCAGTCCCCCTTTAACGGTGATAAACAGGATGAACCAGAGCGAAGTGACATGAACTGTAACACGCCCTGCGCCCCCGACAAGGGCGCCTTAGCCGGTTTTAGTACCGGTGTCACGGTCTCAGCTATCCGGCGTGCTCAGCTATCCGGATGACCAAATATGGTAAAATTACGTCATGCTATGTCTGCGCACAGCGTACGAAAGTAGTCCATTTTAGTGCCGTGCTGAGTCGTGTACGTGTACATGTACGTATACGTACGTGTATAATTTGCTGAACTGTCATGGCGGCCTCCACGAGCAGTGACAGCGTGCTGAAATGCCCGGCTACGTCATCCGGATAGCTGAGCACGCCGGATAGCTGAGACCGTGACTACAGCGTGCTGAAATGCCCGGCTACGTCATCCGGATAGCTGAGCACGCCGGATAACTGAGACCGTGACACCGGGCCGCAACTTACAGAACTATCCCACTTCACTCCAAAGACCAAAATCCACGATAGTGACTTGTTCAACGTACATGTAATCTCCATGCACGACGATGCCGGTTCAAATGCTGGTCAGCAACAAGACACACCTTGGGTGAACGGTTACTCCTCTGACGAAATCGCCAAAATGCAGAGAACTGATCCAGATATTGGCGTAATATTGGATTGGTTAGATAAATCCTCCAGCGGCCGGGGAAAAATTACAAAGTCCCCCTGAAAACCTTTTTGGGGGG
>CM055826.1:5955281-6103278 GCA_029582265.1 Zoroaster sp. YZ-2022
TTCTGAATCTCAAAGTGGGGTTAGGACATGCCATAATAGGTTTATTATAATTTTATTATTATTTTTTCAAAAATAAAAAAAAAACCGAGATGGGAAGCAATATATACAACACTTCGATATAACACTTGAAATTAACCTTCCATAACTATAGATTGGTGAAATTCTTGGGTCAGAGATAAATAATTGATTTAATATTGCATTACCGCGACGTGTATGTACTGTATGCTCAATGTAACCAGTGTCTGTGAAAAACTAGCACATGACTCGGTGATTCAGAACTCCCGACCTCGCTTACTAGTGCCGGACGTCTCTGTTGATATCACGGCTTGCCCGATGACGATTGGCCGTAAAGGAATTTCGCAATCTATATACATCGCGGGACCTGCATATATAGGTTCTAGCCGGCCAATTGTCATCGGGCAAGCTCGTGGTGGTCCGGTAAGACGTCGGCGAGTGGTAAGCAGGAAGTTGTGGTTCGAACTCAGCCCCGGAGTCGCCTGTGGTAGTTTTTCACGGACACTCGGAAAGCATCTGAAACGCCACGGTGCTGCACATTGGTGTGGGGCGGTCACGTCAATTTACGCTAACTGTGGAGCAAAATAAAAAATACTACTCAAAGCAGTGCTGGCTTTTGCACATACATTTACGATAGTAAAAATAATGATTTAATATGGTTTTGGTTAACCAATGAGTAAATCAAGATTATGTGGCTGAATACACGTTTTCAGATCGATAAGACTTTGCACTATCACAAATACCAACTTGATCCATAACTCTTCAGGGAATTTTTTACTATTTTTCTGTTAGCATGGTTAAAATGACGGTAAACGAAGAAACATTTCCTTTATTATTTCTCTTGTTTTGGGGTTTTATAGATTTGCCTTTGTCTCTGTTTGGTTATGGTAGCCATCATGTCTTGCCATCTCCACATTATTCATTTTATGATTTTATTGTTGCACGATGTATTTTCTGGGTGCTGCTGTTGTGGTGGAAATGAACAATAATGGTATTATTCAATAATGTTTATCTTAATTCAAAAAATGTAAGCATATCCATAGAAGCAGTGTTTTTCATTATTACTAATATGTTGTACCTAATTCATTTTAATTCAGGAGGTCGATCTCAAACATGCATTTTTGATGAGACTAATATTCAAGCGAGGACGCTGCAGTGTTGTCAGAATTGTGGATGATTCAAAGGTATTCTAAGTCCACTCTCGGCCATTATAGAATAAGTCTATACTTTCTGACATAAACCTGTATAGGTGGTATATGGGGGATATTGTTTCTTATTAAAAAGCCTATTTAAATATCACATCCCATCGCTTTCCGTTGCTTGAAAGTCCATTATGAGCCATTTTTCTGAAGGAACATTATTTTCTTGGCAATCTGGTATATATTAACTCTGGCTTTGATTGGGCAACTGTCTGCCCCAGATTATACACGTATCCATTTTATATATCGTTGATGCCAAAGGCATACACATTTACCCTCATGTTTGTTCATGGTTTGAACCATGACAATAGCCTTCCATTGACTAATATGTAACGATACCATAACCAACCAACACAAGTTGTTCAGTACATGCTTCGATTGAACTTCTATAGGTTTATATTTTCAGGTTTCCCGTCTGTTTCCCAGAGCTCAATAGTCCCATACAAATATTGGATTACCAGGTACCAAACACTAGACTTGATTTCAAGTCTGAGATCGCGGTTATTTTTTGCATCTGCACTCAGCCACGCAAAACGCCGTTTACCCCTACTGGCTATTACAGCCCTAACTCATGATCTCAGACTTGACCTCTTGTGTTTGTGGGATATTCATGTGTTCATAGCTAAAATTTACATAATACGAATGCTAGAGAGGTGGTCAATCAGGAGGCCACAAAAACCTTGTGAGGCCGCGTCTATTACTAACAGGTTGCAATCGCTTCCACAATTATTTCTGTAATATTCATTCGATATTAAATTTGTATAGTGCTTCGTACGTAAATAGTTTTTGAAAATGTATAGGTAAATTAATGAGATCTTAGAGTTGTAAAAAAACACAAAATAAAACACGTAATTCCTTTCTCTACGAAAAACGTCTTACCTACGAAGTTTAAAATGGAATCGTTGAGTACATCCTCCAACTGCATGTATTTTACACAAGTTTCAGTAGTATATTTCACACCTTCTGAGACTTTCGCCCGTTTCAATAGTCGATCTGCCTCTCAGCATCCATCTTGTTTCACGCATACAACTTGTTGCAGCAAACTCCACCCTATGTTGTACTTTTCATTATCACATCCAATCCTCGTAGAAGGTTTAGTTTGAATATTCATGTTATGGAAGGCTTTGCAGTTTCCGACAAATCAGATTGTTCCGTCCACTTTTGGACTAACTTGCAAAATAGGGTGTGGTACAAAACCGATGAACAACATTCCAAAGTCTGTGATTGAAGGTTAATGTTGGGTTAATACACAAGAGGAAGCGCTATTTAATGCGATACTGTATTGGCTTCAGGCAGACAAAAACCACTATCACAGACTTGAACCAAGTCTAACTCAAACCACAGGACTAAACGTGATCGGCTCCACAAAAAATGGGTATGTATGGGACAAAATTAAAAATTGAGTTACATACATAGCTGAATTGGTTTACATTATAAGCTTTTAATTTGGTATAGGTTTGAATCTCACTCAGGTAGCGTTTGCATTCTGAAATATACTGGATTTTTGCATAATATTCATATTGTACAAATTACCGGAAGTGCCTTCAGAGATACAGCCCTTTAAACAATAAGCAAGTGGAAAAAGAAGATGAGCTAAGAAGAAACCTCTCTTGAATGTCCTGCTAGCAACAGTTATGTTCCTTTTTAAAGCTATAGCTAATGAGTGTTTATTTTAAACATGTTTATTAAACTTCACCAACATAATAAATAAACAAAGGAACAAAAAGTCTTTTTGTCCAAAAAATTGGAGGTTTTTCTTCCCTAAACTGACATAGTCACACAGAAGATGAAGACAAAGGGACACAAAACGTTTGTTTTTCATCTTTACTCATCAATAATACTATTTCTGTGAATAAATTATGATAGAAATATTGTTGATATATATAGAAGCCAATAAACCAACAACAACAAATCACGTTGTAATTCTTTTTTCACCCTCTCACATAGAACAGCCCTCTTTACGTTAATAGCATAGCATCCCATAATACCCTTTTTTCGCAGAGCGGGTGACAAATTCCTCATACACTTTGTATACATGGGGAGTTCGGACGAAATAATAAACGTTTTACGAGCATGCTCAGTGTAATGTTCAGTTGACTGTTGTTTGTCACAACTGTATTTCCGTCTCTCCCGTCAGCAGTGTGAAATTACCACTTTCTGCAAGAGCAGACGCAAAACAAAGCAATTTTGATGAATCGCAATGCTTTTGCTTGAAGTATATTGTCCTGAAGGAATCTTTAACCAATTCATAAACGTCGCGTTATCTACGATGGGTGGAACTGAGAGGTTAACCAAAACAATTTGCCTGATCGATTTACGCCATTTTGTGCGCAAATCATTACTGCACTTTATGGATTTCCAGTTAGAGCCAACGATGAAGAAGAAGGTGAGTGTCTGCCACGTAAGATACTGAACATAGATCATAATTGCTCTTTGCAAAAATAGCACTTTAATTAATGTTGATGATTTTATCAGACATTATGCGTCAGAAGCAACATTTCCAGAGTCCGGCATAATCCTTTAGACGATCACACCATACTGATCGAAACGTCGAGTAAAAAGATATGAATTACCGATCCGACCGCAAAGCATTTTGAGATGCAAAAAATGTATTTTTAGGGTGTGTAGGTCGGACTATTAGGTCCAGACTCAGGTTGTTGTTAGCTAGGTATGTTTCTAGGAATCTGTCTGATCCGACTAGGTCTTGTTGGGTAGTGAAGAAGATTTGAAGAAATATTTGTTATGCTCTGGGTGGATGGACCTTTAGAAGATGAAAGAAAAAGATATTGATTTAAAAACAAATTGGTAAAAAGCGATTTTAATATTGTGTTGTTGAATAGATAAATACAGATTGGCACCTGCTCAGAGGCTGAAAAATATTTATCAAAATGGAAGTTATCAGGAATTAAAGAATTATAGTAAGAGAACAGGAGGTTTATTGGTTGTGAAAGATAGTTGAAAGAAAATAAAGCAATTCTAAACGATCTTATTACGATGCTGTAAAACACATAACAACGAAATAAACCTTTGGTAATATTATATAAATTAAATGTATCAGAATTAAGAGAGATTATAGCTCGTAAAATATTTCATTACCTTACCGTGGTAGTGGAAGAAGAAGACGTATATTCAAAATAGACTATATATTTAATATTGTTGCATCTTCCCCACTTTTCGTGGGTCACTAAACAAATAATAGTCGGACACAAACTTTGTTGCCAGACAATCTCAATCAATGGGGTTGGTTTATTATTAACATCACTATTTAACAATGGCACACTAGTAAACATGTATGACAGGAGTGGTAGCGTATTATGTACATGTATCAATAGGCGTTAAACTCTGTATTACTTGTGCTAAGTTCCGAATAGGGTGTACGAATCACCAACTATTGGGTACAGTCAGTGGGGACCATCGTTCGTTCATGCGGCTTTCTGTCACTCGGCATACGGTACGGGCACTGCTATACCGAGAGACGGGCGGCTGGTCCCGGTCTTTACGACGGGGACCACCGGGCTTACTCACACTGGGTGTCTGGACGAGGGCCAGAGTGTGTATCAGACTACACGCGTGGGCCACGGCATAATGACTGAGCGGGTCAGTCACAAGTGACTGTTTGGCCGTGGTTCACCCACGAACCGTGTTCGGTGTGAAGGGGTGGACTCTCGAGGAAAGTATTCGGAAAATAGACTAAGTCCGCGACGGCTCCAAGCCACGTGGCGGGAGGGTGTGGCACGCACACAGGGCTCGCTGGTGTTGCATTATGCATTGCGTTGGCGCTGGATATGCATGAGCAAAAGTAGCGTCCTTGTATGGATTGCATATTCATAGCGGACAATCGAGGGTACGGGGAAACAACCTGGGACTTAGACTGCTTGAAATTGCATCGTCAGCAAAATATTGGAAGTGGAAGAAGAACCATAAGGGGTGCTTAATATTTATCAAAATATGTCGTGCTGATGAAAACAAAAGTCATAGAGTTCATTCGACGAGGCATAATCTTAGAGTTCAAAATGGTTCATCAAGTGTCACTTTTGTAGTTTTGGCTACAAACTACCAAAACAAACGTCTAGGCAATTAATTATGTAAATAATCTATAATCTACTACGGGAAAACTTAAACTGAACACGTATTCTCATAATACATGTACCGTGTAGTACAGTGCGGACGCTATCGCGTGGCATCTCCTGCATAGCCATATATCAGATTACAACCCGCACACATTCTTGTCGAGTGTACAGTCTGGGCTGCAAATTTATGAATGAATGGGTCGTCACTGCTCTGCTCTGTTTGTTTACTACGAGTTCCTTGACCTAAAGAGGTCAAATATGCGAGCAGCATCAGTGAAGGGAGCTACAAGAAACCTGGATGGTGTGCGCGTGGTACGTTGGCTACTTCTTGTGGGAGGGGCAATGTTCGATGGTACCGTGGATGCCGGGGGCGATGGTCATTCTTGGGTGGTTAAGGAATCATCAGAACCGTACTGATGGTCTGGGATCGCGTGTGTCAGGATACTGACGGCTGGGTCCACTGCTGACTTTTTCTTCAAACGTTTATGCATTTCCTTCATCCATGGTGGCACATCGTCGCTGAAGTATCGTTTTAAACGATCATGATGTAAACCTTGATTTCCATCTGTTTTAAACGGAGTACAAAGAGTAACTGCTTAGTGTTCGTTCAATGATGCAAGGTCCCATCCATTTAACCTTTTTCAGTTTTGGGGAAAGACCTGCGTCTTGGTGCTGTCCATAAATACACAAGATCACCAACTGCGTAGTTGTGATGTGAAATTCTTGTGTCGTGGTCTTCTTTCTGTCGTTGACTGGCTTGACCAAGGTGTTCACGGACTATATGATGGACCTTGGTCATCCTCTCTTTCAGTGCAATGACGTACTCACACTCATTTGGGGATGGACTTCATCTTGGGGTGGGCCACCAAACATTGTCGATGGGCGCGTGAGTCTCACGACCAAGCATAAGCATATTCGAGGAGTAACTCCAGTGTCTCGTGCTGGCAACTTCTGTATGCTGATGTTAGAAGAGGAGATGGATGTCCCAGTTTCTTTGGTTATCATCAACGTAAGCTGAAATCATGTTCACAAGGACTTGGTAAATTTTTCAGCTGGCCGTTGGTCAGATGGATAGGGCGATGTTCGTGTTTTGTTTATCTCTAACAGCTTACAAACAGAACGGAACAAATTAGATTCATAGTTTCTGCCTTGGTCTGAGTGTAGATCAAGGGGACACCAAATCTTGAGATAAATTCAGGATCATTTGTGGGCAACTGTCTCTGCTGTCTGGTCAGGGATGGCATAGGCTTTCATCCATTTTGAGAACTGGTCACCAACGAGCAAGATGTATCGATTACCCTGCTCACTGATTGGTGGGGCCTGATATCGGTTACCAGTCTATCCATTGGTGCGCCAACTCTATAGTCTTGAAGGGGGTTTGTGGTGTTTTGTGGGCCGCTTCCGGGCACCACACTTTGCACATTTTCTTATCCAATTCCGACTGATTCTTTTCAGCCGGTACCAATAGAATTTGCGTTTTGTCTTGTGAACAGTTTTCACACCGAGATGGGCGGATGTCACAGATCATGCGTTGCTCGCAAGATGGTGTCTTGAGCTCTTTTGGTACAGCAAGCTGCAAGTATGATTGAGTCTTGTCCGTAGTTACCCATCTCTTTGTAGAGGACACCGTTTCGACACGTTAAGTTGTTGCCATAACAACCAGAGTTTTCGGGTTGCTGGCCGCTGGAGGGATTTATCTAACCAATCCAATATTACGCCAATATCTGGACTCAGTTTCTGCATTTTGGCGATTTTCTCAGAGGAATAACCGTTCACCCAAGGTGTGTCTTGTTGCTGACCAGCATTTGAACCGGCATCGTCGTGCATGGAGATTACATGTACGTTGAACAAGTCACTATCTTGGATTTTGGGCACCGGAGTGAAGTAGAATAGTTCTGTAAGTTGCGGTCCGGTAATAAAACCGGCTAAGGCGCCCTTGTCGGGGGCGCAGGGCGTGTTACAGTTCATGTCACTGCTCTGGTTCATTTCTGTTTATCACCGTTAATATTGCTAGTTTCGGAGTTTTCTGCCGACTTTGACATCACATCTTGTTGCAATATCCCTGGCGAGGCGTTGGACAATACGGTTTGTCCGGAGTTTCTCCAGCTGTGTTTGCAAAACAGCCGACGGGAGTCGATACCACATGTCGTTGATAACTCGTACTGCACGAGCGCCAAATATGCAGTTGCCGAGTTTGCAAACAACACCAAAGAGGAGTGTCACCATTGTTGCCATCAGTATGAGAACTGTCGCGAAGGATAGGCTGAACTTTTTCCAGTCCTTCAGATAAAAGTTCGGGACCTGGGACGTAACAAGTCAAAACATCCTGGGAGTCTTCACTGCATGAAGATTTGACAATATCGGGAGTGTTCTGAGGGTATTCTACCTTGTCTGCAGAGGTAGCATGAATTCGTCTGGTCGATAGGGGGATTACGTCGTCGACTTTGTTGAAATCGGACCACAGTTCACTCTTAGTGACACATTTGTCACAACCACCACAAGGTAATTCAGTGAGGATGGTTCTACCGTCGTAGCACGGGCACTCGTCAGGATCACACGGCACCCTAAAGAGGGCATCTGCATTGCCATGTTTCTTTCCTGCACGGTGTTCAATCTTAAAGTCAAACTGGGGCCATAATTCTCTAGCCATCGAGCCATTTGATCAACTGGATCTTTGAATGTCATTATCCATCTCAAAGCACTGTGGTTCTGTGCGAATCAGGAACTGCTTGCTGCCAAGGCAAGTAGTGCCTAAAATATTGTATAAACGTAACAATAGCGAGTAGTTCACGTCTCGTCGTACAGTATCGCCGTTGAGGTTTGGTCATCGACCGGCTAGCATACGCTATCGGTCGCTCTTCTTCTTTCTGTGTTCGTTCGCACCACTGAATTTGTGACAGGGTGGCGCCGATACCGGTATCCGATGCATCAGTATCGATAATGAAAAGTCCGTCGTTATCGGGGTACGACATGTTCATCACCCGTCAGTGCGGCTTTCAATGTTTCGAACGCGGTTTGACAGTCAGGGGTCCACTTAAATATCTGTCCGGCCTCTAACAGACGATTTAAGGGACTGGCTATCGTCGAGAACTTCGCTATAAATCGACGATAGTAAGAACCGAGTCCAAGAAACGAGCGTACATCAGTGATATTCTTAGGTGTCGGCCAGTCTTGAACTGCAGCAACCTTGCTGGGATCTGGTTTAACACCATCCTGGGTTATGGTGTGACCCAGAAAAAGAACTTCGTCACGGAAGAGCTCACATTTGATTGGTTTTAGTTTCAGCCCGGCGTTTCCGAGCCTTTTCAAAACTTCTTCAAGACGCTGTATGTGTTCTTGAAATGTTGAGGATATGATGATGACGTCATCAAGATATATCAGCAAGGTTTTCCACTGTAACCCTTTAAGCACAAGTTCCATGCAACGCTCGAACGTGCTCGGCGCGTTACAAAGTCCAAATGGCGTAGTGATGTATTCGTATAGGCCACTGCGGGTCACGAACGCGGTTTTAGGACGGTCTTCCTCTTTCATCTTAATCTGCCAGTACCCTGACTGCAGATCAAGTGTGCTGAAAATCTTGGCTCCACTGAAGCAATCTAGACAGTCATCAATCCGTGGTAACGGGTATGCGTCACGGCGCGTTACGTTATTTAACTTTCGGTAGTCGACACATGGGCGTGTCGTGCCATCTTTCTTTCGAACAAAAATCATTTGGTGAAGCCCAGGGGGATGTTGATTATTGTATCACACCTGCCTTCAGTTGGCTTTCCAGTATTTTCTCTTCCTCGCCCTGAAATGCTTTTGGGGGCGTCTGGGCGGCTGACGTATGGGGCGAGTGTCACCAGTGTCAATAGCGTGCTCCACTATTGCTGTTCGGCCAAGTCTTCAGCGGACTTTGAGAAAGTGTTCACATGCCTTGTCAAAAGTTCCGCCAATGAGTTTTGTTGATGAGAGGAGAGATTTTTACAACCTCTCATAGAGTTTGCCGAGGTTCTCGGACCATTTTCCGGGGTCATCACGGGGGTTTGGGGCGTTAGGTGCGACTGAGGATGAAAGTTTGCACGCATGCACTCTGCATACGCGCATCGCTCGATAGGGATGATCTGTTTCGCGGTTCTCTTGTTCGTCTATGAGTTCAACTGTGTCAATCTCGTGCAGGTGTCCAATGACTGTACCTGCCCGGAGTTCAATGTTCTCTGGTGATGTGTTCATGAGCCGGACAGGTATACCGATATCTTGCCGTCTGGGGTCAACTAGGGAGCTGCCAACCACGATATTTAGATCAATGTTCTTATTTACTGCTGCTTCTACCACAACAAAGTTCGAGCTGAGTTTATGAGTATCGGCTACGCCTTCTGCAATCCATTCACTGCATGCTGGTACGGTGGTGTTTTCTTTCAATGAAATTGTCATTACACATGGAGGTGAACCCTTGACCGTCCACTGAAGTGCCAGCAATACGTTGCTGCGCCGTGCCTCAAGTATGCAGTCAAAGAAATACAAAAAGTCATAGCCGAGGATTCCTTCATCCTTAATGGGGGCAACAAACGCATCCCACTGGAATTGCTGTTCGCCAATACTAATGTCCATGGTGGCAATACCATCATGCGACTTCAATAAGTTCATTGTTCGCAGTTTCCAGTTTTACACGTTCATATGGGGACTTAAGTTGAGGGCGTTTTTCGGCGGGTATCATGCTGAAAAGCGCTGAGGAAATAATGGTCACTGCCGCCCCTGTGTCTACTAAAAGTTCGGTATTTAAACCGTAAGTTTGTACTTGTAAAAATGCAGACATGCCTGTAAATGGCTGCCTGCCCATTCGGATAATGGATTGTTCACACGAGGGTTGGACCGATGCCAGGCCGGACGGCACGGTCCCTTCTAGTTTTCCGCCTGTGGGGGTTGGGTAGCGGTCGGCTCTTTCTTTGCCGCGTGTTGGGGGCAACTATTGGCAAAGTGGCCGAGTTCGCCACAGTTATAGCAGGTCACATTGGTCGCCTTTGACTGTGCACTATTGTTATTTTTGGAATCAGGGGCTTTGTTTCTGCTGGTTGAACGATTGTCTTTAATTAATCGAACTATTCCGGTTAGTCGGTGATCGATATTCTCTGTGAACTGAGACATTTGTTTTTGAGTAACATAGTCGGTCTCTGTTACTGGGGCTTTGGAGGATGGGGCTTGGTTTGCGGCTTGGACGGCATGGACACAGAGGGAATTTTTAGCCGGGTTTACGCTTTCCCGCAAACTCATGAAATTTTCCATGGCCGTCCTCGCCTCCTCTAATGTCTTTGGGTTTGTCATTCCAATGGACACTACAGTTTGTTGGTCAGGGAGCCCCTTGAGAAAGTGACGGAGGGCGATACTTTCTCGTGTGTCAGCATCTGCTGTAGGATACCCTCGCATCACTAGGCGGCGTATGTCTGCAACATACTCGGTCAGGCTGTCTTTGGGCAGAAATTTCTTGCTTTCGAGCATAGCAAGCCAAGTGTTCTGGGGGGGGGCATTCGGTAAACCGGCTTTGCAGAGCGGCGATCAGTTTGTCGAAGTCCTCAACGGTGGATGGATCAAGTTGTTGGAAGACAATTTCAGCAGCTTTCCCTTTAAGGCTGCTGACGAGGCGAAACTTCTTTTTGTCTAAAAGTTCATTCACGATGTTATTGACTGGGAACTTGAAAATGGGGGTCTGGGTGTATGGGGAGTCATTGGTGAGCGCCGCAGATTTGTCAGATTGAGACGAGGGTGTCCTGGGCAGAGAGGGCGCACTCGACTTAGTCAGTGCTGCTGCCCTTTGCTCGGCCTCCACTGTACGTTTCTCTGCCTGCTTTAGCTGTTCTCTGAGGGTCTCCAGCTGGGTTTCGTCACTGCCTAGTGACACAGACGCAAATGACGTTTCAAGGTCGCCGGCTTCTGCTGAGGCACTTAGCCTACGGGATTTACGAAACTTTTTAGGCATGTTGTTTTTGGGTACACTTTACTGGAAATGGAGACTGGAAGGTCATAGACTATTGTTCATTGATACGTGCAGTGAAGGCGTTGGTGATTATGCTAACAGACTGAATAACATTGGCATTATAGTCGTGTCGGAGTTTACATATAACTAAAAGTGTTCATAAAAGTTCTCATATCGATAGAGTGTTAAAGTTTGTATCCCACCGCTAGCCACCAGTGGTTGCATTCCCCACTACTGTGGGTCAACAAAATAATAGTCGGACACAAACCTTGTTGTGACAATCTCAATCAATGGGGTTGGTTTATTATTAACATCACTATATTTAACAATGGCACTAGTAACATGTATGACAGGAGTGGTAGCGTATAGGTACATGTCAATAGTTAAACTTATATACTTGTGCTAAGTTCTGAATAGGGTGTACGAATACCATCTATTGGGTACAGTCAGTGGGGACCATCGTTCGTTCATGCGGCTTGTCACTCGGCATACGGTATGGGCACTGCTATACAGAGAGACGGGCGGCTGGTCGGTCTCTACGACGGGGACCACCGGGGTTTGACTACACGGGGTGTCTGGACGGGGCCAGAGTGTGTATCAGACTGCATTAGCTACATGTAGGCGAACCAATGGCCATATCGACGCCCTGCACCATTGGTTCAACGAACGAGGCTCTGGACCGTAATAGTTTGGTATATCGCACTGTCATGGATCGTGTCGCACAGATATCATTCGGAATCGCATTTCGCTGAGATCAGGAAATCTCGGGCTTATATAGGAATCTGGGGCCTAGGAATAAATAAAACATGAGCCTAGTTTAGCGTCTTAGCCAATGAGAAGCTTGGCTTCCACGTCTAAGGGTAGAAACGTGTGCAAAATCATGACATACAACAGGTCCTTGTTCCATATAAGGAAAGGTATTTGACGAAAGTGAAGTGATCGACAACTTAGAAAAGAGGGCGTGTTCAAGGGGGAAATGCTTACCGGGCATGTTAAGCTATTTGCTTGGATGCTAAGCTATTACTGCATGAGGGGAACAGCGGCTGTGCTTGGGTTAGGGAGCACTACACGCGGGCCACGGCTAATGACTGAGCGGGTCAGTCACGGTGACTGTTTGGCCGTCGTTCACCCACGAACCGTGTTCGGTGTGAAGGGGTGGACTCCGAGGAAAGTATTCAGAAAAAAGACTAAGTCCAAAGGACGGCTCCGGAGCCACGTGGCGGGAGGGTGTGGCACGCACGCAAGGCTCTCGCTGGTGTTGCATTATGCATTGCGTTGGCTCTGGATATGCATGAGCAAAAGTAGCGTCCTTGTATGGATTGCATATTCATAGCGGGCAATCGAGGGTCCGGGGAAACAATCCCTGGGAATCCCTGGGAATTAGACTGCTTGAAATTGCATCGTAAGCAAAATATTGGAAGTGGAAGAAGTGAAATGGAGGGTGTTAATATTTACCTAAATCAAAGGGTAAGATTCGTAACAGTACCTTCAAACAAAAGGTCTACTGTTCCCACACATTTTATTGTCAAATGGACAAACATTGGAAGAGTCAGATACAGATTCACTGTATTTCAATTTGTATGATAAATTCATATTGAAAAACAAAAACAAAAAGTCAACAACGATCGAGTGTCACTGAATAGGATTGCATCACTCTTTATCACTTTGACTTATATACTCCTTGCCCCTTGGGTGTCACGCCACACGTGTATTCCCAAGCAAGACTCCTTGTAGGAAAATTTACATATTGCAAGGAAAGTAGAAGAAAATATGTTTAAGAATCAAAGCTATATATAGGGCCTTAATTATCCTTCACTGGCGAAAGGGAGACCGGTTGGACGATCCAATCTTAAGCAAAGCAAGACCTCACGAATGAACGAAAGAGTATTCAACTATAGAATGCAGGACTGCTCGAGAGATGAACTTGATTCGCTTTGTGAATATAGTTAATATGTCTTGGTGCTAGAATAGTGTCCGAGTTGTTCATGCAGGTGTTTGGGGACTATCACAAAAGCGCTCTCAGATCACATGCTCGCCATGAAGGCTAAATTCGGATGGTGAGTTTATCTCAAAAAAGTTATAGTTATTGATAAATATAATTATCTAGTCATACAATTCAGCCCATAATTGTTTCTTATATATTTTCAAGATTATTAATCATTCAAATTTAGTACAGTATTGTTGTGTAATTATTGTGAATTTCCTGAAGAACTTGTCACGATAGTAGTACCATCCTTTTCCATATATGAACAAAACCAATGGGAATATTCTTGTAGCTCATGTAGGTTCATGTTGTACTCGCCTTTTGTTAATCACTTTGCATACATCATTTCCTAATGTTTGCACATTTTCCTTGATTGTGTAGACTAGACCTGTACGTTTACCTGTACCACTACCTCTACGTTTACCTCTACATAGATATCCCCACTTTAACTTCAATCTACAATTTACTTCCTGATTTCCCAATCTGAGTGATCCAATTAGCCTGGCAAATCCCTAATCATCGAACCTCCTGATTTACCCCACCCAATTGACAATTATTGTTCCTGATTACTTCTTAATTACCTTATCCAATGATTATTATGACTGATTACTGTAATTTTGAATAAACAGATGATCCGTTTTTCAGTTGAGTATGATATCCTGAACAAAATGATGTCTGAAGTGCTCTCCTTTCAGAAAAAACTAAATATGCACCAATTATCACACAAGTGATTTCTTAAAACAAAGTGTAATGCTATTTCAACATGTTCTCATTGTTCTATATTGAGCTGAAGGTTTATTTCACCACAGTAGAGATTTCCTGTCCTTCAGAATTCCTTTCTCTTAGTGTATTCCTTTTTGCATTGTCTGCCAGCTATGTAGAACTCTCTGTCCATTGAAATCCGTTGTTCAACACCCATTGTTTCATTTAAATCAGCAGTCAACAGTTGTATTCTTGGGGTTAGGACATGTACATAATAGGTTTATTATTATTTTATTATTATTATTATTATTAATATTATTATTTATTCAAAATTAAAAAAAAAACCGAGATGGGAAAGCAATATATACAACATACAAATTTAACACTTAGAAATTAACATACATAATAACTATTGGAAACAAAATAAAATACTACTCAAAACAGTACTGGCTTGCATACATTACGATAGAAAATAGTGATTTAAAATGGTTTGGTTAACTTAATGATAAAATCAAGAATACGTGGCTGAATACACGTTTTCTGATCGATGCAAGACTTTCAAGTTACGCTGTCACAAATGCCAACAGTTATAACTCTTCAGGGAATTTTAAACTATGTTTCTGTTAGCATGGTTAAAAATGACAGTAAACAATGAGGCATTTCCTTTATTGTTTCTCTTGTTTTGGGGTTTATAGATTTGCCTTTATCTCTGTTTGGTTGTGGTAGACATCATGTCTTGCCATCTCCACATTTATTAATTGTTATGATTTTATTTTTTTGATGTATTTTCTATGTGCTGTTGTGGGTGGAAATGAAATAATAATAATAATTTAATAATGTTTATCTTAATTCAAAAAATTTAAGCATATCCATAGAAAGTGTTTTTCATTATTACTAATATGCTGTACCTAATTCATTTTAATTCACGAGGTCGATCTCAAACATGCATTTTTGGCCAAACAACAAATCGATGAGACTAATATTCAAGCGAGGACGCTGCAGTGTTGTCCAAATTGTGGATGATTCAAAGGTATCCTAAGTCCACTCACGGCCATTATAGAATAACAGTCTATACTTTCTGACATAAACCTGTAGGTGTATATGGGGATATTGTTTCTTCTTAAAAAGGCGATTTAAATGATACATCCCTGTTACTCTTGACTATTCTGTACCCCAAGGCCTCGTGCACGGCCCACACTGGTTTACTGTTTATACGTTTCCAGTTCGTTATATCATTTTGAAGTATAGTTTAAATTACCATGTCTACGCTGATGACACGCAGCTTTACATTACTTTTAAATCTTCTCAAGAACCTGCCGATTCCTGCATTACAACACTGGAGAAATGTATTCAAGAGATTCGAAGTTGGATGAGACAAAACTTCCTGAAATTGAACGACGAAAAAACATAAATTGTTCTATTTGGATCACGTCAGCAATTGTCTAAAGTTTCTCTTCCATTTATTACAATTGGTGACTCGCAGATAACCCCCTCATCACAAGCACGTAATTTGGGTGTTATATTTGACTCGACAATGACTTAAAAAACAAATATCTCCAACATTGTTCGCATATCATCGTTTCATATCAGAAATATTAGCCGAATAAGGAAATACTTGAATAAAAGTGCTGCTGAACAAATTATACATGCGTTTGTCACATCACGGATCGATAACGGAAATGCTCTCCTCTACGGTCTCCCGCAGAATCAAATATCGCGTCTCCAGCACATACAAAACACAGCAGCTCGTGTTGTGACTTTGTCCAGAAAGTCATGCCATATCACGCCAATCTTGAAAGAACTGCACTGGCTTCCTGTTTCACAGAGAATTGTTTTAAAACTTATGCTAATTGTTCACAAATCTTTTAATAACATTGCTCCAATTTATATTTCTGAACTGCTTAATTAAAGTCTACACTCCATCACGCAATTTGCGCTCCAGCAACATGTCACTCCTAAAGGAACTAACTTCAAAACGGAACTGGGGTGATAGGTCTTTTTCTGTCGCGGCTCCGAGACTCTGGAATCATCTTCCACCTAAACTCAAATCTTGTCATAGTATAACTAGATTTAAGTCGATGCTTAAAACTCATCTTATTCTTCAAAGATGATGTATATTTGTAATTGCATTGTAGGTACATGTATCTCAGTACATAATTTTTTCCCTATGCTATCATTGTATATTGTTTGTATTCATGTTTTATCTTTGTTTCCGCGCCTTGAGCGCCCAGCAGGGTGGATATGTGCGCGCTACAAATCTTTATTATTATTATTATTATTATTATTATTATTATCCCATCGCTTTCGTTGCTCGAAAGTCCATTATAGGCATTTTTTCTAAAGGAACATTATTTTCTTGGCCATCTGACATATATTTAACTCTGGCTTTGATTGGTCAACTGTCTGCCCAGATTATACACGTATCCATTTATATATCGTTGATGTCAAAGGCATACACATTTACCTCATGTTTTTTTTCTGGTTCTTAGCGACAATGGCCTTCCATTGACTAATATGTAACGATACCATAACCAACCAACACAAGTTGTTCAGTACATTCTTCGTTGAACTTCTATGTTTACATTTTCGGGGTTTCCTCGTCTTGTTTCCCAGAGCTCAATAGTCTTATCCAAACACGTCACTAAATTGCCACACACTTGTATACATGGGGAGTTCGGAACAAATCATAAACGTTTTAGAGCATGCTCAGTGTAATGTTCAGTTGACTGTTGTTTGTCACAACTGTATTTCCGTCTCCCGTCAGCAGTGTGAAAGTTACCACTTTTCTCAAAAGAGCAGACGCAAAACAAAGCAATTTGATGAATCGCAATGCTTTTGCTTAAGTATATTGTCCTGGAGGAATCTTTAACCAATTCATAAACGTCGCGTTATTATCAACGATGGGTGGAACTGAGAGGTTAACCAAAACAATTTGTCTGATTTACGCCATTTTGTGTGTAATTGCTGCACTTTATGGATTTCCAGTTCGAGCCAATGATGAAGAAGGTGAGTGTATGCCACGTAATATACTGAACATAGATCATAATTGGTTATTACAAAAATTAACACTTAAGTTGATGATTTTATCAGACATTATGCGTCAGAAGCAGCATTTCCCAGAGTCCGGCATTCTCCTTTAGACGATCACACCATACTGATCGAAACGTCGAGTTGTAACCTCCAGTTCTTTTCAGAACTTATTACTACTCAATTGAGAAGAATTTCACATGCGTCAGGTTTTTGCTTTTGAATGGAAATGTAATTTACTGCACTTGTCCCCTTCTTTATCAGAAAGAGGCCAAAAAACGTACAATTAAAAAACATTAGAACATAATGTATATTGTATCGATCACGTACATTTATACTGTAATGGCCCAATTTTATTGTATTAGTAACCATGGTAATGCAGTTAGTGGTCCTTGTACCCTTCTTCACCAGTTGGAGTCGACGCTTATATTATGAACCTATAATTAAAAACAAATCATTTCTGTACATGTTTTCATCACATTTACTCTGAATGGGGTAACTTGCCACATGGTAGGTGTAGGGCTTAAATGTTAAAACATATCGGTATTAATATATGATTTGTTCATTACATTTAGTCTGCCCTGTGCTTCTGAATGGGGTGACCACAGTGAGTTGGTAACTGACATGCGTTTCTCCCTTCTACAGCAGGTTGGGCAGGCTTACTATAACAAATTACTGATTATTTTGAAAATAAGACATATGATACATTCATGATAATGATATCGAATATCTGGGCTAGGCTTATGTTTTCAAGTTGTATTAATGAAATTATCGATTGTCGATTTGCCCGTTAGCAGAAAGGTATATATTACCTAAGCCTAACATTTGAGAATCGTACATCATGATGGTATTAGATCATATACATTTTCGATCAGAAATCCGCTGTAATGTGGTAAAGTGATTTGTACGCTGTTCTTTAGCACCTAACGAACAAAAACAAAAAACATAAAAAAATAATAATAATAATACAAAAATAAATAAATAAATAAAAAGCAATCGCGTCACCGCACCGTTTTAAAAGCCGACCTATGACCAATTATTGGAGTAATTTTGTTTTGCCCGCCCCCCACAAATTTCCAGTGCCCCCCAGGTGCCCGCACGAAAAAATACCGATAGTGTCCCAAACAAGAAAAGAAAAGGAAAAGGGAAAAAATAATGATACATTGTCCGTATAGTATCACTGAAAACAAAATCTTGTCATGTTGACAAGAAAACATTTGTTTTGGCCGAGTGTCTGTAACGACAGGAATTCACTTGTCAACCCGACAAGATTATATCTTGTTTCTGTCTTGTCAATATCTTGTTATTGTCTTGTCGGTAGCTTGTCATGCTCTGGTCGGTACCTTGTCATGCTCTGGTCAGTATCTTGTCATGCTCTGGTCAGTATCTTGTCATGCTCTGGTCAGTATCTTGTCATGCTCTGGTCAGTATTTTGTCATGCTCTGGTCGGTACTAACTTGTCATGCTCTGGTCAGTGCTGAGCTCTGGTCAAGTTAGTTTCCAGGGCCAATATATTTTTACAGAATGCAAACAATACACATCAAATAAACTACATTTCTATTAGTTAACTTTTATTTTAACAAACTGGCAAAATGTTGGAGTTTTAAAAGTCAACTGTTTTATGTATGCAAAGGAATAACAATAATTATGATTAATTAAGACCACTGTTTCTTGTTTTATCCAAATTGGGTTCCAATTACCTTGTTGGGCTTATCTCTATTCGACAAAATGGAAGGCAGCACCCCCCAAAAAAAAAATCCACATAATCATCATCACCACAACCATCACCACCATTATCATCATCATATGAATAAGAATCATAATAATTACTTTGTTGGGCTCATCTCTATTTGACAAAATATAAGGCACCACCCCCAAAGAAAATAATAATAAAAATATACTAACATAATAAAAGTAATATTGTTTTAAACGATATTTGTAAAGGAAGTGTGTTTCTTAGGAAAATCATAATTTTCACGATTACATTTTAAATCACATCTGTGAACAGTTTCATCAAACTACGGAATGCATTTCCCCTAAGTGTTTAAGTGTTTAAAATAGTTTTCCATTGACACCTCGCAAGTTTGCAGGTTATTCGATTGAACAACTATGTTAATCAAGCGGAATTGTGAGTTCAATCCTGACAAAAAAAAATCCACTTTATGCATGAACCAAAATATATTCACTTCTCTTCAAATTCTCTTCGAATTTAACATTTCTGTGTTTTTCCCAAGATAAATGCTTAAACAGTTAACTTTTTGACACTTTTGATCCATACAAATCTCAATGATATCAACCCTTTTTTCAAGTTAAACAAAAATTTTACTTGTACAAAAGACAAGGATAGAAAATGTTTTAAAGCCAGTATAATTATTACTGATAACTGAAGCTGGGATTATACGGCCTAAACCGTTTTACTTGGTTAGTTTTTCAAGCAGTGCACAAACACTTGGATGTACTTTTTCCTTGTCTTGTATGTTCAGGACTGGTCTCTGCAAGAACTGCATACTTTTCTTAAGTGTTTTAGGATACGATAATTGAAAACATAGAAACAGGCAAAATAAACTTCAAATGCAGACAGCAAGTGTTTGGTTTCCAATATAGCCTCCTCCTCTAGCATGACTGTGTATGTGATGTCTTCCTCTTTGTATGAAGAGATTCATTTGTGAGTTACCCTGAAAAATAAAAGATAAAAGGAATAGAAAATAGAGATTGAAGAATGACTTAATGAATTAATGTAATGAATAAAGTAAGCCTGATTGAAATTAAAAAATTGAGAGAGCTGGATATGCAATAGAGGGACCTAAGGATTCATTCTTTATCCTTAAAGGATGTAAGTTGTATGTTACACCTTGAATTATTGAACAATAAATAGTACATTCCCGTACATTTTAAGTTGATTTATTTTCTTTAAAAATAATAGTCTTCTGGAATGCCCACAAAAAAATAGGGCACTTGCTCGATTCCCCCACCGACGTCACATGCATTACATAATTTACTCATGGGCCAATTTTAAGAAAGAAGGATCACATATTTGACATTCATTCGTTTGACTAAATCATTTAACTTTTGAAAAAAAGGGGAAAAGACAATTTTACCATGGGGGGGGGGGGTGGCGGGTGGGGAGAGGACCTGGATCCTGCTCCTTCTCCCCACTCAACTTTGTGCTTGCTTACACAAATACAAAGTCAAAATAATATCATGGCTGAGAACTTTTAAATCATCCTACCTGTTCAGTCAGCAGATGATCCAGCTTCTCCTTGAGTAATATCGGCACCACAGCGATGGAAGCGCAATATGCTTTGCCTGCAATAGAGTGATAGTATTATTACAGTTAAGATTTCAGGAAATTACTTTGACTATAGCCCAAATATACTAAGCCAAGGTATCATTTTCAATAATGGACATGCTTTTAATATGCATTAGATGTCACAAAGGGTACCAATCTTTTTGAAAGAAATTAACAATCACCTAAACTATTTTTTATTATTAACATTACACTTCAATCCAATTATAGTGGCTGCCCAAGAAAAGTCTTAAAAGTAAACAAATTTAAAATTATGTTCTTTGTGTGAGGAATGCAGGTTTGAAAGTGTGACTCTCTTGTTTTGAAAAAGCTGAACTCAATTGTCAGACAGAATTTTTTTTAACAAAATACATTTCAGATTGATTGATAGCACTCCTATAAAGTGTGATCATGAAAGCACCATGATGTCATGTTATACATGTACATAAGGTTTTGTTAAGACCAAGAAAAATGGCCTATGGTCCAATTTTGATAAAAGACGATTGCTGCACAAATACATACAAAAAACATTTACCCTGACGGTTTTCTTCCGCTGTTTCTAGTGATGCCAATTCCTCCAACTTCTTGATGGCAGCATGATCTTGCTTCTTGGCCAGAGTGAAAAGTTGTTCATGGTACTTTTCCAAACCAGTTTCCAGCTTCCTCCCCAGGCCTTCTGTTGCTATGCGTTTGAACTCCTTCAAGACCTGTATAGCAGATAAATATGAATACCACATGCACATAACAAAAATATAGACTGAAATTTGACTATCAAATTATTTTAATGTTTCAGATTGCTTTGAAGCACCAACCTGAAGATCAATATTGTTTGGCCATGACAAACACATCACAATTTGGCCGTTGGCCACCATACACGCATACAAGTACAGCTTGCCTGACACACAAAATGCCATCTATTCATCAGCGAATAAAAGGCTGCATGCCTTTTCCTGAACATTATAAGGAGGGTTTGATTACATGTTTTGGTCAGGTTTCCTCTTGGATAGTTCATCCTTCATTTCAGCTTGGTGCCTTTTAATTGATGTATCGTCTTCACCCTCTGGTCGTTGACTAAGATAGTTTTTAAGACCCCACATCAGCTAGCCGCTCATCTTTGGAGGTGGTCCTCCTGCAGTTGGATCTGAAAGTCGGCGCTTTCCTGGCACACAATTTGTATCCCTTCGTCTTCTGTCATTTTGAAAACGATATTGAATCCTTTAACGCCACAGATTCTATAAACAAGCAAATTAAATTATTTCTTATAGATTATCTCAAACAGCTTTCTCCCACAAATTATGGACTTATTAAAGTGTTTTAGGGTCAAAGTTCATCTAGAAACCATCAAATTGGTCTTGTTTTGTTATTCTAAATTGTTGTTTCATTTGGTTTTACTTTCTCAAGAACATACCAGCTATATCAATGCAACATGCAAAGGGTACACCACCCTCAGACACCCCCACCCCCATTGACATATTTAAACAAAATCAGTTATCCAGCTGGACCCCTTGCTGCCCTTTCAGCCATCTGACCCTGGACACCCAATTTCAAAATCCTGCAAAATTTCTTACCATTGACAAATTGCCATTATATATAACTTTGGGAAACTTCTCCAGGAATACTGAGACTACTTCTGTGTACTGCTATTCTTTCGGATAACTGGGTAACAGGAAAACAAAATGTCAATAAGTTCCAACTTGCAGTATAGATAGATTATTCACCTATCTATTACTGTGTCCTCTCTCCACCACCTCCAATCCACTCACACCTCCCCATTGTCCCCTTTGTGTGCACAATAGTCTCAAAACAAAAATCCAGAACCTCAGACTTAAAAAGGCGAGAAATTCCCACATCTCTTCTCCGGTTGTGGGTGGGGAGTCATAGATTAGCTGATTAATCCAATTCTTTTTATTTGTATATTACATAAGGCAAAACCAAAGTTTGTGCTTTCTGGTTCAAAAATTACACAGCCACTACAGAGTGGTAACAGTTTATACCCCTATGCTTGGAAATCTTTCAACTACATCAGGTGTTCAACGTCAGATTGCACTTTTGATGAGAATGAGATAGTATAAAGCTAATAATTCTAAGGTACTTTTCTAACAACTGCAAACTGTTGGTCAGGGTATTGAGTGAGGTTGGATCACTATGGAATAAAGTTCCTTATGTCTTCAAGGGTTACGTATGTTCTTAAGAGAAGCTTAAATTGCTAGCAATACAAACTTTGACACTTACTAGGGCCTATGTATACTTTGTGACTTCTTGGTAGATGGCATCTGTAACCTGTGACCTGTCTCCTCTGCTAAGCTGTTAACCACTTTGCAGCGTCTGCAGCACTCCAGCTCGTAGAGCATATACTGGAAAATTGAACTTGACAGGCCAAACACGAAAATCCCTTGTTTTTGCTGCGGTGCACATAGTAGAACCCTGCGGGGCACGATCCCAAGTCAGTTATATACTCCTTCATTGCCATTGGTTGAAAGACATATTAGGCTTGCACTAGGTTTGGAAAGTTCATTCACCCTTTATTTGACCTGGGAATGCTTGAAAATGCAAAAAATACAACGGCGAGGCATTTCTGTGTGGAAAGTTTTCCACACATGGAGCATATAATTAATTACATAACTAATTAGTGAATAATTTTTTTGATCCAAATAATTCATGAAACAGTCCTTGGGGTCTGGGAAGAATAGTTATGCAAAGAATATTATATTTGGGGGACAATATGTGGGGCAATATGGGGGTCAATGACGCTAAATAGATGTGTGGATAAAATTCCACACACATATGCCCTGGTGTCATTTCAAAACGCTCGTAATAGTGAAACATTGGCATATTTATTTCCATAACTAATTAGTGAATAATTATTTTGAGCCAAACATCTCATGAAACCGTCCTTGGGGTCTGGGAAGAATAGTTATGCAAAGTATATTAGATTAGGGGGACAATATGGGGGCAATAATGGGGGTCAATGACGCTAAATAGATGTGTGGATAAAATTCCACACAGGTATGCCTTAGTGTTATTTCAAAACGCTCGTGCCCTGCAAGGTTTTAAAAGAAAAGAACAATTCAACTTCATTTAATTGATAAACTGTTTTGAGGAATATACTAATATTTCCTGTGCTATATAAGTACTTACCCGCTTTGCCCTTCCAAATTCTAATCCATAGTTTTGGTTTTTCAGTTTGCAAGGGGTGGATTACAAGGTGTTGGAAAATTCCAGCCGAGTACATTATAAGCCTTAAGGTTGTACAAAAGACTTTAAAATTGTTACTTGAACACAACGCCATAAATTTGGCAATTCGGGCTATAAAAACCACCCCTCATAAAATGTTCATGGTTGGAAAAAAATTTAAGAACAAGAATAAAATGATTTACACGACCATACCTTTTAAATTTGCATCTTGTGTCTAATTATTGTGCGGAGAAAATTGGAAAAAGTTTTCTCTGCAATTAAAATTGTACATAGGTACAACTTCAATTGTTTTGAAAAGTCATAGAATTATTAATTTGAAGTTGGTTAGGGCAAAGCCCGTCTCATTAAGTGTTGCTAAGGTGCACCCATTATACAATTGTTGTCTGCTGCAACGTGGTCCACTGCATGATGTCATGTGGCCGGTTCTTGTCCAATGGAATTTCACAATCTAATACCATGGGATAACTAACATTGTTGCTTTCAAGCATCAAAAGACAAACTCACCCTTCACCATCTTCATCTGTTTCAATGCTGCTAGAAGGTGTTGTAGACAGTGCAGCAGGCACACTATCTTTGTCAGAATCATCAGCTCCAGTCAGAACTTGTAATCTCATCATGCTTTCCAGAATTGATGTTGGATCAACATTTTACCCAATTAGTAAAGTCTTTATCAAAGTATTGAAGTAGCATTTGCTTCCCATCTCTTGGTATGTTGAATTTGTTGTGTATGGCCTCAATTACTTCATCGACATTTCCCTTTTCATTTGCAGATTCAATTTCAATGATCTGCTTTGTACTCTTATGTGTGACATGGAATTTAAGGCGCATTTTCTGAAAACAAATATTTACAATAATTTTATGTGTTGATGATCATATACCACAACTATTTTTTTCCAGTCAGTACAAGTATTGATTATGTTAGATGCATTTATACAGATATCTTATGTCTAAGAATTACTAATTTGTTGTCACTGTTGGCGGGAAAATCATACACATCAAGTGGATGGTAGTCAATAGCATCCGTAAGTTTAATCAAGATATACCTGTCAAGTGGTGTCACAATATATGCATGGTAATGGACACTGAAGTGTAAGGTGGTAAGGTATGTACACAAAAGGTATGGAATGTTGCCAATGAGAAAGCAGTCCTCAATCATGAGAAACACAGGAAAACCTTCACTGTATTTCAAAATCACGCATGAGCCAATGCAGTATTTTTCACCATTGACCTTTATGCAGTTACACTCAAAAACTCGCTCTTGACCTCCTAAATGTGGTCGCAACTTCCTTCAACACGAACAGCCTGACAAGACTGAGTTTTCCACAAAGTGTGTCGATTTGCTGTGCTTCCAAGTATTTATCAGATGCCAAGAATATTGTTTGCATGAACTGGTGCCTGACAGCCATACTTTTACAGATGTTCTTTCTTTTTTTCAAGCCCTGAGTTATTTCTTTGAAGCAGTTATGATTGCCTTCAAACCTGAGAGTCCAACAGTGGATAAGTGGGCCAAAGTGCAGAATTTGCCAAGGATAATGCAATGTGTAGTGGCCTTTGGGTTTGATATTTACATCAGGGAATTCCCTTTTGTACATGTACATGAAATCCTCTATGAGATCTGAAAGAAAACTCATATCACTTTGTGAACAAACTGGTGCGCAAGATGCTTCCACCATGAACATGAGGGCCAACAGAACATCCCACTTATGGTCTTCCTCAGGAATTTTGTCACCAACTAGAATTGGGAACAGCCTCAACAAACACCAACACTGCATTGCTGTTTGCTTCACCCTGAAGTCAGCCACTGTTGATGCCATCTTAGTTGGCTTATTTGACCAGTCAGATTTACCATAAGGAAAACTGTCAATCCTTGTGTTACAAGCCCTTCAAACAGATCATGGGCAATGTCTGAAGGAATGCCTCTGGTAACATGAAAATACTCTAGCTTATTAAGAGGAGAATCTTTTTTCACGCCATATGTTGTCTTCAATGCTTCATCTTCAGCAACCATTGTAACTTGTGCATTGTAGCTTTCCCTTGTTCTCATTTCACAACTGCCGGTTGTCACACAATCATTAAGGTCTCTTAATGACCATACAGAAACGACTGACCCTTAAGCAATTGAAACTTTCATTGAATCCTCCTGTTGAATGAGCACCAAGATTGTCTGCTGAAATAAATGACAGTGTGCCTCTAAACGTATACTGATGACCATTTCTGTTCACATTAACACCAGTTCCCTTTCTAATAGTGAAAGATCTGTAAGAACAGGTTTCAGGAATTCCTTTAAACCATACTTTTTCAAGTGTTTTGATTTGCACAGAAGAGCAAGCTGCATGACATACAACTTAGATCTGTATTGTGGTGACAAGTTGCCAAGCACAAAATAAAATGCTGTGAGTTTGTAATTCTTAACCTTGTTTCCAAGTGGATTTACAATATTGAAATCATCATAATATAATTGGACCTGTAAACTTGGAGATTCTGAAGAAAATATTACATTCCACTGTATACAGCACCATCACAAAAGTCTCTCAATTTACCATCCTCAGACTTGTGTCCCTGCATTACCTCCGCCAATACATCCTCATGTTGCAAAAGCAACTCAAGTGTTTTCAATAATGGGTACGTACTGTGTAGACTCACACTTGCCTTGAGTATCTACTCCAGGCACAAATTCTATTGGTTCAACATAGGGAAACTCTGACTGAATGTAATTACTCAGTTGTCTGTTATCTACGGAGCCCCTAAAGGGACATGATAAAAACAAAATCGAGAGTGAAATAAAACAATTTCGAGAGTGAAAAAAAAAAATTCGAGAGGGAAAAAACAATTTTCGAGAGGACAAAAAAAAATTCGTGAGGGAGAAAAAAATCACTGATTGAACGACTCTGACTTACAATGTACGTGTCCTAGACATAGAGTAAGAACTAGAGCGCAGCTGTGCCACTATGGAGACGCGGCTGCCATTTTCAAAGTGGGAAAAATGAAAGAGAAATGCCCTGATGTGCCCACAAGCGCGCTAAGCTATGGTCTCTGAATAACGGGCGGCCATTTAAAGTTGATTTTTATGAATTATTTCGTTTGTTTTGACCTGAATGAACGATAGTGATTAACATTATTTATAATTGATTAATTTACCGAATAAAATGGTAGAAAATGCATTTTAAAACTATAATTTCTCGTCTTGATTATCCCCAGTCTGTAATACATGTCACTCGGTTAAAACACTTTTGCCAGCGCTGCTGTCGCTCACTATCCCAACAGTAATAGTAAAACCTATTTCCTCATTCTAAGTTGCAAAGTACATCAAACATTGAGACACAGAGATCATTTGACATCTTCATCAGAATAAATATTCTTATTTATATTCAACAAATTTTGATAAAACAATCATTGCAGCAGGCCTGCCCTTCTCTATCTGTGAATAAACATGTTATAAATTCGTAAATCAATCAATAAACAAATAAAAAATATACATTGACAAAAGTAAAGCATCTTGAAAAATGGGTAGTGGGACTGAGGTTAGAGGCAAAGCCCTGAATATTTAATATTGGAGGACAGTTACACACTCTCCACATCCCAACAAAGAAACTACAGGTTTGGAAAAAACACAGGCTATTTCTTTCTTTCCTTGAGGGAAAGGAGATTTGTAAAAACTTATTATTATTATTGGTTTATTAAAACACATTTTGGCAGCCGCAAGGCTGAATTGTACTTATGTTTACAAAATATATCAAAATACAGTAAAATATGGTACACATAAAAGATAATCAGTAAAAGGGCTTAATTATATTAACCACAACAAAAACCTCCAAAAGACAACACAATTTATTGAAGTGTTGCAAACAACTAGGTATTGAAATAGTTTTTAAATTAATTAATTAATTGATAAATAATTAAATAGAAAAATATATATAATAACATAATTTAATTAAGAAATTAATGTATTTAGTGTAAACCAACTCAACAAATATTCACAGCACAATTTGCCTCTGTCTCCAGATAGATAAATATGTTAGCCGCTCAGTCAACAGAAATAATCCCACTTTGACATGGGAGAAGAAATAAATAAGTATATATATATATATATATATATATATATATATATATATATATATATATATATATATATATATATACAATTAAATGTATTTATAAATTACTAATTAAATTATAAATGTAGTGGCTGACTAGAACCTTTGATATTTTAATGAAGTTACAGCAACATGAAGAACTAAAAAAAGTTCTAAATCACAGCGGCGCCACACATTTTCCAAGGACAGTACCATTGAAAGGGGGTATAATGGGCTACATCATGAGGGGGTCAGCTGAGTATTGCCGAAACATAAAAGAAATGCGGTTTACATGTACACAAGGGCAATAAGTAGAACAGTTGATGATTTTAGATATAATAATTTTTATTTTGTAATAATTTTATCCATAAACTGCTTGGTTTCTGCTAGTTGCTGTTCAACAATATCAGGAAATGCACTGTACTCATGTTCATTCAAGACAAGGTCCGATGGATTTTTCTTTTGTGGTGGTTGACATGTGTAATCAACACGGAAGGTTATTTTCTTAGGCAGGGCTCTTTTGTTGTTTTTGCTGCTTATGGGTTGGATGTGATGGAAACACTGTCAGAACTGCTTGCTCAAGTAGCTTATGATGGCTCCCTCTGTGGTCATCTCTTGGATAAATTCCTACATGATTTGTCTGTTACTGCCATACTGGTAGGGCTAAGTGTGAGGTGAGAGATGGAACATTTTTTTACAGCCCTTGAACACCTATTGGTCCATATTGAATGGGTGTTGATGATAGGAAACCTCACTTGAAATATTTCTACCTGACGTATTTATATTGTTTTTTGAGAAATGAGTAAAAACAAATGATTAATCTACAAATGATTAAATAATTCATATCTCAGCGAAGTATAAATTTCACAAACAGAATTAATGCAAAATTACCGATGTAAACATACTTTCATTATTTTCTCATATATGCAATAAAATGAGTTAACTAAAACTTTCACAGGTTGGTTATCATACTGATTCTCTTCATAAATGTGTGAAACTATTTACATCTCAGGCGTAAATCCTACAGGGCTAATGGTCCATAGGATCACCCCTATGCGGTAAAAGTAGTAATAATCAAATAATTCATTAAAAACAAACATAATAAAAGGGTGGTGGAGTTTAAAATATTGTTTGTTTGTCCGTTTTGGTGTCAACAAATAGTTGTGGGATTATGATTGGTTGTACACTTCAGTACTTTGTACATTATGTACACATTTCAAGATCATCACCCCTACGTTTTGATACATATTTACGCCATTATTTTAGACACATTTTGGTCTTAACGTTGAAACTTACCTCGTTTGTAATCTTTCTTCACAAAATGCTCGCTGCATACATATGGTTTACAGTGGGCTGGAACTTGTCTCAACTGATGTTGGCTAGCCATTTTATTTTCAGCAACAAGTTGTGGGTCTCTGAGAGGAATCTGAGAGTATCACAAAATGTTCAGTCATCATGCGTCTTCATCAATACATGATGGGTTTGATATTCCTTTAAACTCCCAGACCACCGGACAGATGTGTCATGACAAACAAATTATAACTGAAAACAAATTAAAGTAAAATATAAAAACTGACAGAGTTGCTTTCTTAATCTTGTTTTAATTTCTGGGAGGTTTGAAAATGAAAACATTTTAACATGGGAAAAATGTGGAATAAGCTTGGGCGATATCGATTTTTTTCATCTACGATATATCGGCAAACGTATATCGCGATTTTCGATAATATCACGATTATTTTTTCATTCATGCATGATTGCTTTAGAGCCGATTACCACAGGTATGTACACCTCTACAAGCGTCACAATAAATCGCAAATTCATTTGCAGAGCGTGTATATACATGTACTTCTGAAGTAGTTCGCTTTTGTTTTTACACTTTCACGCAAAAGCTGAAAAGACTCTAATATTGTTTCCATGGAATTTCTGACTTGACTCAAAAAGTAGATTTTTTTTTAATAGCGATATATTTTTTTAATCGCGATTTGCCGATATCTCGATAACTTAAAAAGGTTCTCGATATCGTAATGGAATAAAAAGGTATCGCGATATTCGATATTATCGTGTTATCGCCCAAGCTAAATGTGGAATACAACCGCTACTTTTGTATCCAAAATATGACAAATGTCACAGATTTGTGAGGATTGGAAACGATATTTCGAGCAATAAATGTATGCACAGACCATCCAGTGAGGACGATCATCCTGAGGACGATCAGAGCATACTGATCGAAACGTCGAGTTGTACCACCAGTTCTTTTCAGAACTAATTACTACTCAATTGAGATTCCACATGGTGTCACCGCAATTAGTCTTACTTATCCAGTGAGCTGTTTGTCCATTTTGTCGTCTATCATGCCTTCATGGGCATGGCTATTGCTAACCTTTAGTTTTTTAGTTAACGACTAAAAGTGCTTAAAAACTAAAGTGAAACACACTTAGTTTAAAATTGTGCAAAAGTGGCGGTTGAATTCCACATTCTTTCCAAACAGCCTTTGTTTAATAATACCTATGGAATACTCACTTTTTTCCACAGTTGCTGCGATTTCTGCAGCCATAACGATGTTCAAAGTTGCCCACTTAGAAAATGGCGGCCGTGTGTCCTTTTGACCCAACCCACAGCCGGTTCGCACGAGATAATATTATTTTTTCGCTCTCTAAATTGTTTTTCTCTCTCGAATTTGTTTTTCCCTCTCGAATTTTTTTTTTCACTCTCGATTTTTTTTTATCATGTCCCTTTAGGGGCTCCGTAGTTATCTTCCAAACTGTGAAACATGTCTTCCAATTATGTTGACTGAATAACAGTCATGGCAATTTCCTCCTGGTTTACATCTTCAAGCAGAGCTGAATTCAACTGAGAACGTTCCTTTGCTTTAAACATCTGCAAAATATTTACAAGCTCTGATGCAACAAAACTACAAACGGTCCCTGGTACTTTGTGTATTTCTCTTAAATTCAGAAAGAAACAGAGCTGCCTTTTTCTTAAAATCTATTAAGCCAAAGGGTACGTTTTCTACAACTTCCATGTTCACATCTCTTGGACCTTGCAAACCTACATGCTGCTCAGGTATTTCTATATTATTCTGATCTAGCCCAAACTCAATTGCATCATTAACATTTTCAGCAGCATTTAAGAAATACATGTGGTAAAAATCCTTGTGAAGTATTTTTATATGTTTGATGAAGCATCGAACTAAAGAAAGATTCTTATTACACCCGTTTATATCGCAAACAATCTTAAATCTGCCATTGCCCGTTTCGTGTACAAACCGATAATGGTTTAACAAGCCTTTTGAAATGAGGAGTTTCATATTCACAGTAAACACAGGCAAAAACTCGATTGTTGTAGTCGTCTTCCATAATATCTAGTATACTGTGAGGATTCTACATATTCCTGTTTGTACGCATACAGTTAATTCCAATCATACCACCACACACCACCATGTACATTACTTCTGAGACTGAGTTCTGTACACGATATAAACAGAAAAAAGTACATATAGGCTACATCGACAAATCGGTGCGTCGGCCAAATGCCAAATGTTATTATGAAGAGTTTGCCTCAAAATAATCAAATTAATGCTTTAAAAAATAAATAAAGTGGGCTATGATCATCAAACATAATAATTAACGTTACCTTTTGATGAAACTTTACACAATTTTGATCAAATAAGGTGTCAAACCAGAAGCCAATAAATTCATTCAAAAGTTTCTGAAGCCCGAGAAAATGTATACCACTACGCATGCGCAAGCGTGTGCCAACTTATGGCCCGCACTCGCGCACACGCACATGTAGTGCATCTTGTCTTATATTTGTGATGGCTGCTGAACTTGTCAGTGTGACACAGAAAACTCGTAATTTTCCAATGACAAGATCAATTCTTGTCATCATGACGAGAACGCACGCGCCGAATGTTTTCAGTGATACTACAATGGTGGAAATTAAGATTTTTTTTTACGATTTATTCATTTACACATAATCTTCATCCAAATACACCGCCCTCTAGAGGTAGTTTCCATTGCAACCAATGACGTCATCCTGACAACATATAAATTAACATTTAGTGTGTCAAGTTTGAATGTAAGTCAAAACATGCCGGTGAATGGTGCCATCCCGCGATATTTCAATAATCAGACGTCTCTTACATAATAATGAATTCCTAATCGCGACAGCCTATTACCTTCCATTGTACCAAGATTGCGGCGGCCAGTACCCCATAATGTAAGAGAATGTGTCTCAAATTGTACTTCCACAGGGAAAACTCACTGCTGAGTGTAAACTCATTACATTTATTTAATTGCATCCGATGTGAACATTTATTATGTTGTTTGGATTTTAATATACAAATATTGGATTTGAGCAAAAATGTATAGAATATTTCACTGAGTGAAATATTTGCTATTAAAAGTGGATGACAAAATCTTAGAAGATTTGTCCTATATGGGGAAAAATGATGGCACGAGATGTAAAGTCCACTTACCAAATGACAAGGATCCCATTTTTATTTCAAATTTATAACAAAAAACAACCTCTGTAAGGTTAACAGGAGCTATGTTCAAATTTTTGTGATTTTTGTGAGTAACCCAGATATTAAGTTAAATAAGTTGTACACAACAACAACTTTAACGATAATACCCCTAAAATAAACACATGGAGATTTACCTGTGTGACACATAAGATTCTTCTACAAGTGGGGTAATTTATTAATCACATTAAGCCTCTTCTATCAGTCCTAAAACACTTAAAAAATCTTGGTGACTGAAACTAGGAATGTAAACAAACCCACCCAGGACTATATACCTTGGCTGATGATAGAGAAGTGTTCACACATCAATTATACTATGACCTGAATAGACAATAATACATACTGTGCGTTTGCAATACTGTATCAATAAAATCAATAGGGAATTTAACAATTATCGGTACTAACAATTGATATGGAAACTAAGAAAATTGCAGTTTCACTCACCTGAAGACTTAAGCCTAATTAATGGTCTTAACATCTGGACTACTTGTAACCAGGATGATACAGTGAATTTATATGGTGTTCTAAAAAGGACACATGTATCGTGTTCTAAAAAGGACACATGCACATTGCAAGAAGAGTGTGTAAGCGTCGCATTAGGATTCACGCGTCGCACTAGAAGTGTTGTCGCGTCGCACTAGAAGTGTAGTCGCGTCGCACTAAAAGTGTTATCGCGTCGCACTAGAAGTGTTCACCATTGCAGTTTGTTCTCGTATAAAGAGCCGTATGTGACTAAATTTCGACTAATTAATATATAAGACTGAAATAAATGTAAATCCATATATATAGTAGCAAAACCAATTATACAAAAGCGGCAACCAGACTGGTTGGCAGCTAGCATGCATACGGTACTAAACATGAATTTTGGATTTATATTCCTTTAAAAAAATATTCCACAGCCCATACATTATTATTATACAGAAAGGTTTTGTTTTTGAATTAGGCCAACAACAAAACAATTGTTGAGTTGCCCTCCAGTGAAAATATTTGAAGGGGTCGGTCGGTCGGGATTTGTTTAATTTTTTTTGTATTATTGTTATTTTTTTATTCTATTTTTTTCTCCTTGACTGTCATTTTAAGATTGAAATGCATTGGAACTGAAACCACATACCATGTTTTTCATGTGTATACCTATCAGCAAGGAATTTTGCTTCAGAATAAAAGTATCCCAAGCATTTATGTTGTACTTTTCGCTGTGATTGACACAGCAAATTCATCCGGATATTGCGTGCAATGCTCAACATGCAACATGTGAGTGGCCATTCGATTGGAAAACGTGCAGATTTGAGTCGCAATCGTTGGCACACAGTGTTGTGCGAAGGCAGTGCACCATGTGAGGGCCGGGGCCATTCGATTTGAAAACATGTAGATTGAGTCTTGGGTACTGGTAAATTTACCGGTAAAAAAAGTGGAAAATTTCACAAATCAAACGTATTATGTTTTATACAAAGAAAATTGATAAGTTTCATTAATAAATAGGCCTATGAATGGCGGAAAAAAAAAAAAAAAAAAAAAAAACCGACCCGAGATTTCAGCACTTTTGGGTCGGTCGGTGGAGGGCAACTCAACATCTTTTTTTTTGTGGCCTTAGTGTTGTAGTTAACAAAAAATGTTTACAACGTAAACCTCGTATCGATCCCGATACTCCCTCGAAGGTGAGCCTTCTATAACAAGTACACCACCATGCCACTCGAAATTGTTGGTGAATTAATTACAAAGGGACCTTAATAAAATTGTATTTATAAAATAATATAAATTATTTAATGCAGAAAAATATTGCACAGGCCTATTGGGTTCACTCGTCCCCACCAACCAGGTCCTCAACAAGCCGGGTGGGCGATTTCTTTCTGCAAACTGAAATTGCCATCCCGCGATATTTCAGCCAGTGATATGTTTTATACATATTCGTGGCTTATTCCATCAGTCGCAAAATACTTAAAGTGCGGCTATAGCGATTACGTAAAAGGAAAGAAGAAGATATATTATATAAAAACAAGTCCTATTGGTTCGAAATAAAATATTACTTCAACATTATCTGTTTGTTTACACTGGTAAAAAACCGACGAACCCAGCATTTGTCTGACGCACTCCGAGCCCCTAACGAAAACGTAGACATTATGATAATTATATACATGTGACCCCGAAAACGTCATAAACAGGACTCGACGAAAATCACGTCACGCGGAAGTAACATTGCCAGATGCTAGCTACGCGCAATGTGCTGATATGTACTGTTTACGCTCTATCTGATTTCTCCTGCTTTTATTCGATTCGAGTATCATTATTATAAGATTTGGACATTAAAGTTCAGTGTTGATGCTGCAAAATGCCAGTATCGTGTGTTATAGGTGGATGCACACGCAATAAGGCGAAAAATCCCGAGGTATTTTGGTTGACGTTTCCCAATGATGTTGCAACACAGCAAGCATTGGTTCGCTTCGTCAACAACACACGTTCCGACTTTAGACAGACTACTGCATCTAAACATAAGAAGTAAACTTTAACGATAAACTCTCACACCAAATTTACCATTTAATCTCATTTATCTTGTGTTTATTTATTATTTCATGATGTGCAGTTTTTCCCTTGCCAAGATTTTGTTAAACTTGACCGCAACAAAAATATCCACCTTCTTCGATTTTTGAAGTAGTAATAACGTTTGCACAGCACAGTAAAATATGATACAATTAAACAAGCAATAGACCAATATAGGTAGCCTGCCCACCACTACTATTGCAACTGCCTCACAATGACAAACACTGGTGAGTCTCTGCCCCTTGATCATTTTGCCACATCCACCCACTGCATATTATTGACAGAAAAGTTAATTCGTCAGAGGTCTCTTGACATGTAGTTACGATTAAAGTGGTCATTGGCCTATCGCATGTTCAATATTTGTAAGCATTTACTTTTGTTCATTTCAGTAATTGTGTTACACTGTTATCATGAAGTAATGTTTAATCTATTGGGCAAACGACAAAAGAGTGGGACTTCAATGAGTATAGTCTAATCACTTTGCCATAATATGTGAAAGTTGCTTATTCAAACATCATAAACAAATATAATAGTAACAACATCAGTTTACCAATAACAATGCATAAAATAAGTACGGCCAATACTACATGTATAAGACTTCAGGTGAAACATCACTTCAAACACTGATGGCCAACTACATGTACTATAAACACTACTAGGGAAACTTAACTTTATTATCTCATGGCCACAACTACCAGAACAACATTCCAAAACCTAGTTAGAAAAGATACATTGTAACACTCCTGTTTCTATGACAACATACTTTCCACTGCATGACTCCCGAGCTTCCCACACTGGCATGAGGCCTACACATGATGGGCACATACACACACACACGCAACCAGTCATTGTTCTAGCTGACCTAATTATTACTTAGTGTATTCTGGCCATGCTAATTAATAACAATAATAATAATAATAATAATGTGTGGATTTATATAGCGCACGTATCCACCAACTAAGTGGTGCTCAAGGCGCATTATATTATTATCCCTGCTCATAAGGCTCATAAGGCTCATAAATCATTCCTGAAACCATCTCACCTCCCTGGGTAGTATACAGCTCAATTGCTGCCATTTCTAGCGCATAGAGAGCAAACCAACTCTGCCTTCACAGGTACCCATTTAACCCCTGGGTGGAGAGAAGCAATTATGATTAAGTGTCTTGCTCAAGGACACAAGTGTCACGGCCGTGATTCGAACCCACATTATGTTGCTTACACCAGAACTTGAATCCGGTATACTCAGTGCATTGCGATGAAAGTTTCCTTTGATTAACTTACATTCAATGCCACCATTTACTAACACAATTCAATTTATCTAAATACACATGGCCCAAGTAGTGGTGCTGAAACTTTATCCAAACTAAAATAATCAACTTCATGAACCTTCACCAAACTTTCCTACTTCTTTCTCACTTCCAGGAAACTTAGTATTTTAGTAAAACTTGCCATAAATGATTGAAGTTACTAAAACTAGTCAAAAACCAAATCATCTAAACTAAGTATCAGAATGTCCTGACAGAACAGTAGTTTCACAAATAATAATGGAAAATATAAGTATTAGGAAAATAGTTTAACTTGTCCCTGTCATTTTATAACTAGGCCAACAATAAAAATGACAACTTCAAAGGGTAATTTACCTTTAACAAATTGATCAATTCATGTCATCAATTGTCTACACTCCAAGTATGATAATGTGAAAAATGAAAATAAAGAATTGGAACCTATGTAAAAAGAGAGAAATTAGTACATACCTATTGGGCAACGACAAAAGAGTGGGACTTCAATGAGTACAGTCTAATCACTTTGCCATACTAAGCCCCCCCAAAAAAGATGTTGAGTTGCCCTCCACCGACCGACCCAAAAGTGCTGAAACCTTGGGTCGGATTCATTATTTTTTTTTTTTCCCCCATCATTCATAGGCCTATTTATTAATGAAACTTACCAATTTTCTTTGTATAAAACATAATACGTTTGATTTGTGAAATTTTCCACTTTTTTACCGGTAAATTTACCGCTACCCAAGACTCAATCTACATGTTTGCGATTGCGACTCAAATCTACACGTTTTCTAATCGAATGGCCCCCTCACATGTTTTCCACTGGCTTCGCGCACTGTTTTGTATGTCACCGATTGCGACTCAATCTACACGTTTTCAAATCAAATAGCCCTCACACGTTGTGCACTGGCTCCCCGCACTGTACGTGTGTCAACGATTGCGACTCGATCTACATGTTTTCAAATCGAATGGCCACTCACATGTTGCATGTTGAGCATTGCACGCAATATGGATGAATTTGCTGTATCAATCACAGCGAAAAGTACAACAAACATGCTTGGGATACTTTTATTCTGAAGCAAAATTCCTTGCTGATAGGTATACAAATGAAAAACATGGTATGTGGTTTCAGTTCCAATGCATTTCAATCTTAAAATGACAGTCAAGGAGAGAACAAAAAATCCCGACCGACCGACCCTTCAAATATTTTCACTGGGGGGCAACTCAACATTTTTTTTTTTTTTGGCCTAATGTGAAAGTAAACAGACACACTCACAAGTGGGGGTAACACATTCTGAAAACTACATTCTGGGAGGGGCTCTACAATTGCATAGGCAATAATTCTTGCTACTTACTTGTTTAATTTAATGTAATAGACTGAGTGTATGGTGGATTTATAATAAACATTGCTATAACAAACAATTTTAGAAAATAAACAAAGGCATATAATAATAATATGCCGTGTAATACACAGGTTTTTGGGCTATCCTTAGCTTTGTAATCAGTTTATTTTTATGTATCTCTTTGTAATGTTTGTTTATTTGTCAAAATAATAATAATAATAATAATAATAATGCCTTCAGCTACAAGTCGTTTATTTTGTAACTTTACATTTCATCTAGGTCTGGATATCTGAACCCTTCATAGTTGCCGTCTGCATCCAGGAATGTTGTTCTTGATGTTTGCATGATGCATGACGGGAGGGGCACTCGGTTGTGTCTACCGAGGTATCCATAGCACCATCTTATCACCTGCCGATAGGATGTCTGTACTTCCTGTGAAATAAAATAAATGTTTTGTTTTAAGATCAACATACTGTATACTTGTCTGTTGTTAGTAATAAACCAGTGGAATTATTTTTTACAACTTGCCAGTCTGAATGGGAAGGAGGGAATGGGCTTACACAAAGGAATTACAGCTAGAGGTATTTCTTAAGAAAGTCTATTTCAATTTAAATATGCAACCATGAAATGCACCTTTTATTGGAAGATATAAGTACATGTACTTAAAAAATTATGAATAAAATAGCTAGGTTCTGACGTGAATCTTTTTTCTTTTCAAAAGGGCACTCTCAGAATTTGATTTATTGTCCTCGCATGGCCTATAATTATGCAAGTTACAAAATTATGTTCAATCTTACCTTGCAAGGTCACCTTCAATGGCTCTAGCACCGTACTATTGCTTGTAGGCATAGTAGGCCGTCTCAAGTGTGCCAGGGTTGAGACACGTAGCCTCATACCAGGGATGGTCCGTAAAGCAGTTAAACTTAAAGCCATCAGGGTTGACTCCGGTGTGCCGGATTTTCTCCTGAATGGCCTCGACCTCCTTGCAGCACAAGCAGTTGTGTATAAACTCCATAACCACGCATTTGCCACAGGATCACCTTCACAAGAAAAATATGCATGGGCAAATTTTAGAGAACTGGTGAATTTTTTTTAATTCTATCAAACTGAAAAACTATTATTTTTTCAGATTAAAAAAAAAGGTTCTTAAAATTAGTGAGCAAACATTAACAGAAAACCAGTCACAGGCAAATGGAACAAAAGAAAATTCAAATTATCACATTTAAATATTTTTTGTAAACATTTTTTTGCTATTAAAGCAATAATTTTCTCGGCTTAGCAAATATTATGTGTGCATGGAATTGACCCTATGAAATTCAGGTTTAAAGGGAAATTTCAGGCCCGCCAAAAGTTTATTTATTCTGAAAGGACATATTGTAAAGAACATAATCCACAGAGCAATGATCGATTTTCATTATCGAGAACGAAATGCTGGTCTATTGTGTTCTTAAATTCTTGTTCATAGAGCGCGTCCATGTTGTTTAAAAATCCCGCCACATCCGGGACATTATGACGTACTGACTGCACCTCAATGAAAAAGCGTATGTGTACAGCTGACATGTGGCGATAGAATCGCGCCTAGACCCACCTATCAGCATACATAGTGCTCACGGTAGAAAGGTGCCCGACGATTGTGCTCGATCATTTCTCACGGTCAAACACAAGCTCCCGTGTTTACTCTCACCTTCGACGTATTTTTCTTTGCTTTTACGAAATCTGGGTATCAAAATTATGGAATCAGGGCCATCTCCGTACGATTTTTGAACCAAGTTTTACGGACGAAGAGCTACAAAACAGAAATAACGATATCGCAATGGACGTGGAAAACATCGGGGACGTGCAGCTGCCTGGGTCGAGTGGGGTTACGTGTACAATGCGGGCTCCCTGTGCTAGCGTACACATACAGCTAAACAGCACGCTCGGGTTGTTGGTGCAGTCATTACGTCACAATGTCCCGGATGAATAGACATCGCGCAACAAAATGGCCGCGCGCGTGACGGCAAGCGATTTTTAATAAAATCATCATTTTCTGCAATTGCAACAACCGATCATAAAAAAATAAAAAGACAGTCTCCATGAAACATCACACCCTTCACATAATTTTATTTCAAAACTGGGGTGATGTTTCCCTTTAAGTAGGCCAGGGTTTTCAGTTCGTACGTGCATGACCGAAGCCCTCCACACGCACAGCGCATCGCCCGCAAGAAAAAATATCAACATTTGAATTCAAAAAAAATTACTACTTTTACCTGTCAAAATCTAATTACATGTAATAGCTCATTGGAAAGCTTATAGTTTCAGCTATCCAACAATGTACATAAAATAGCAATTGGAAGTACGTGCGAAAGCCTAGATTTTTATGAATGAACCACTCTCGTCCTGCCCAGCCTTTCGCGAAGTGTTCCGAGATCGGGCGCATTCAACCCGTAAAATTTGCCGCGCTCTTCTGAGGGCATCCACTTCGGAGCTGTCTCCACGCCCGAGTACAGTGTGGTTGACATGAAAACGGGTTTCCCTATTGAGTCAAAGGGCTCCTTTACAAACCCATGCTTGCTCGATCTCCACAGCTAATCTACAACCGAAGTTACGAAGAGATAAAAGTAAACACCGTTTTTTCGAGGTGAAATCTTCAAGTTGAAAGGTAGGAGCGGTGGCTGAATTAATTTTACACCTCTTTTCTATCATATGTGAAAGTTTTGAGCCGTAATTTTGTTTAGTTTTGAGCGGAGAGTGTATTTTTTACACCCTTTCAAAAGCTCTTATGAGGGAAACGAGCACGAACGCTGTGCGTGTGTATCACGGTGTGTGTAGGCTGATTTCAACGGTTTTGTTGCCATTAGGGATGTACACAGTGTATGGACAGTCGCGCTTCATCGAATGCTGTATACTTGATTAAATAAAACAGGATTCCTCAAAAACTACTCGTCCGATTTTCTTGATTTAAAAACCATTGTATTTCTTTCATCAAGACCTTTAATTTGATATAAATATTGAGCATATTGGTTTAGGAATAGTTTTTCACATGAAAACCCTAGTTTAAGTACCGGTACATGTACATTCAATCACGGATAGTCTCAGATCCACAAAGACCATTATGCTTACAAATTATTTTCAGAATGTCATCGTTCAGTAATAGACTTTACAATGGTACAAATCTACAAGCAATATCCAATATCTTTACATGGGTAAAATACACAGTACATGTACATGTAAATGGAGGATGCACTGTACCATCATACTCCATGGTACAATGTGCACACAGTGTCCGTGTCACTGACCATGGCAGTGATCAAACACCACGCAATGACCAGGCAGGCTTGTGTTTTGCTTTCTCACTCTCGTGAAAAATATTGCGGAAACCTAAACTGGTTATGTAAATTCAGTGTAATACATATGTATTTATAATGATTAAGAAATTAAAATTACCAGTCCGTATTATTTAAACGATCGTTGGTAGCTGGTCGTACATTCGCGTATTTGTCGCCAGCAGCCTCGTCATCCTGTTGCACGCGGCGTGGTCTCGCTAGTGGCTCGAACCTGTAGGCTCAGCTCCGCGAATCACCTCTACTTCGTCGTCAGGCTCAACATTGTCGCTGTCTTCACTTGATGAATTTCCAGATGAATATCCCGATATATCACTAAACCCATCAGAAGCTACGCTGATTTCCTCCCAATTTTTCGTCACCGGAGTTTTCGGAGTCGGACATGCTTGCTGGCTTGATCAACGAATAATCAACGAATAATCAGCGAATAATCAGCGAATAATCAGCGTACAATGCGTGTGCGTGTCCAATGCATGCCAGCGTGGCGTACGTGAGTTTAGAATGGTAGAACATGTGATTCTGGGTACAAGACTTAGTCAGTCGTACTGTTTTCCTTTTTATGACGTTACGTACACAAAGTCAACAAACTTCGTGACCTCTGTCTTTTCAGATTCGCGACGCGCGGGCTTTTCAAAAAAATTATTTATTTTTGCTTTTGTAAGTTTGTAAAATTAACCGTAAATAATGGCATGTTACATTTGATATGTCAGCTACGGTACTAGATTTCACAAGCAGATTAAATGGGAATAGCTCGCTATAACCGCACTTTAAATATCTGGCTAGCCCTAACACACTAATGAGCTACCATCCCACAACAAAGTCCCCAGGCAGACCAAAGGTCTCTGCCAGAATGTAACTGCAAACCCACCCAAGGCCATACCTTGGCTGATGATAAGAAGTGACACTGTATATAGCATGAATAGACAATATACACACTGTTCGTTTGCAACAGAGTATCGAAAAATTCGATAATGAATTTAATAATTATAACGACCGATACTAACACAATTAATATGGAAACTAAGAAAATTGCAAAACTGGAGGCATAAGTCTAGATGGAATACCTGTAACCAGTAATACAGTGAATTTAGGGTTTCTAATTCTCACACTGACTGTACAATGGTGGGCTATAAATTTACAAATAACTCAGAAACATTAATTTTTTACAACGTTAACAAGGTTTACAACAAAATGAAGTGGAAACGAGATGAATTATAAAACCTGTCATTCAGTAGATTACAATAAAAGTGTAAGCAATTTGATTTAACTGAGGAATCAGCAACAATAAAAAAGTGGAAAATGCAATAAAGTAAAATAATAGGAATTAAGTAATTGTTACGAATCTTACCCTTTGATTTTGATAAATATTAGCACCCCTTATAGTTCACTTCTTCCACTTCCAATATTTTGCTGACGATGCAATTTCAAGCAGTCTAAGTCCCAGGGTTGTTTCCCCGGACCCTCGATTGTCCGCTATGAATATGCAATCCATACAAGGACGCTACTTTTGCTCATGCGTATCCAGCGCTAACGCAATGCATAATGCAACACCAGCGAGAGCCTTGCGTGCGTGCCACACCCTCCCGCCACGTGGCTGGAGCCGTCCTTTGGACTTAGTCTATTTTCCAAATACTTTCCTCGGAGTCCACCCCTTCACACCGAACACGGTTCGTGGGTGAACCACGGCCAAACAGTCACCGTGACTGACCCGCACAGTCATTAGCCGTGGCCCGCGTGTAATGCTCCCTATAACTCAAGCACAGCCGCTGTTTCCCCTCATGCAGTAATAGCTTAGCATCCAAGCAAATAGCTTAACATGCCCAGTAAGCATTTTCCCCTTGAACACGCCCTCCTTTCTAAGTTGTCGATCACTTCACTTTCGTCAAATACCTTTCCTTATATGGAACAAGGACCTGTTGTATGTCATGATTTTGCACACGTTTCTACCCTTAGACGCGGAAGCCAAGCTTCTCATTGGCTAAGACGCTAGATTAGGCTTATGTTTTATTCATTCCTAGGCCCAAGATTTCTATATAATCCCCAAGATTTCCTGATCTCAGCGGTAGTGCGGTTCCGAATGAAATCTATGCGACTCGATCCGATCCATGACAGTGCGATATACCGAACTATTACAGTGCAGTGCCTCGTTCATTGAACCAATGGTGCCGTGCGTCGATATGGCCATTGGTTCGCTTACATGTAGCTAATACGGTCTGATACACACTCTGGCCCCGTCCAGACACCCCGTGTATGTAGTCAAGCCCCGTGGTCCCCGTCGTAGAGACCGACCAGCCGCCCGTCTCTCGGTATAGCAGTGCCCGTAGCGTATGCCGAGTTGACAAGCCGCATGAACGAACGATGGTCCCCACTGACTGTACCCAATAGTTGGTATTCGTACACCCTATTCGGAACTTAGCAGAAGTATATAACTTAGTTTAACTATTGACATGTACCTATACGCTACCACTCCTGTCATACATGTTACTAGTGCCTGTTATAATTGTTAAATAGTGATGTTAATAATAAACCAACCCCATTGATTGAGATTGTCACAACAAAGTTTGTGTCCGACTATTATTTGTTGACCCACGAAAGTGGGGAATGCAACACTGGTGGCTAGCGGTGGGATACAAACTTTAACACTCTATCGATATGAGAACTTTTATGAACACTTCTATGAACACTTATAGTTATATTTAAACCCCGGCACGATCATGATGCCAATGTTAGCCAGTCTGTTACTAGTGTTAGAATAAGCACCACCGTCTTCACTGCACGTATCAATGAACAAAAGTCTATGACCTTCTAGTCTCCATTTCCAGTAAAGTGTACCCAAAAACAACATGCCTAAAAAGTTTCGTAAATCCCGTAGGCTAAGTGCCTCAGCAGAAGCCGGCGACCTCGAAACGTCATTTGCGTCTGTGTCACTAGGCAGTGACGAAACCCAGCTGGAGACCCTCAAAGAACAGCTAAAGCAGGCAGAGAAACGTGCAGTGGAGGCCGAGCAAAGGGCAGCAGCACTGACTAAGTCGAGTGCGCCCTCTCTGCCCGGGACACCCTCGTCTCAATCTGACAAATCACCGGCGCTCACCGATGACTCCCCCGTACACCCAGACCCCCATTTTTCAAGTTCCGCAGTCAAGAACATCGTGAATGAACTTTTAGACAAACCAGTTTCACCAGCACCCGTGCCCACATCCAAGAAAATGTTTGATGTTCCCTTGCCTAGGCAAGGTGAATTCAACGGTACAATGGCATGGGAAGGATTCATCCGCCCCTTCATGAGCCTAGCAGAGGTCTGCGGATGGTCTGCAGCGGAAAATAAGTTTCGCCTCGTCAGCAGCCTTAAAGGGAAAGCTGCTGAATTTGTCTTCCAACAACTTGACCCATCCACCATTGAGGACTTCGACAAACTAGTCGCCGCTCTGGAAAGCCGGTTTGCCGAACGCCTCCCCCAGAACACTTGGCTGTCTATGCTCGAAAGCAAGAATTTCTACCCAAAGATAGCCTGACCGAGTATGTTGCAGACATACGCCGTCTAGTGATGCGAGGGTATCCTACAGCAGATGCTGGCACACGAGAAAGTATCGCCCTCCGTCACTTTCTCAAGGGGCTCCCTGACCAACAAACTGTAGTGTCCATTGGAATGACAAACCCAAAGATATTAGAGGAGGCGAGGACGGCCGTGGAAAATTTCATGAGTTTGCGGGAAAGCGTAAACCCGGCTTACAATTCCCTCCGTGTCCATGCCGTCCAAGCCGCAAACCAAGCACCATCCTCCGAAGCCCCAGTAACAGAGACCGACTATGTTACTCAAAACAAATGTCTCTCAGTTCACAGAGAATATCGATCGCCGACTAACCGGAATAGTTCGATTAATTAAAGACAATCGTTCAACCCGGCGAAACAATGCCCTGATTCCAAAAATAAGAATAGTGCACAGTCAAAGGCGACCAATGTGACCTGCTATAACTGTGGCGAACTCGGCCACTTTGCCAATAGTTGCCCCAACACGCGGCAAAGAAAAGAGCCGACTGCTACCCAACCCCCACAGGCGGAAAACTAGAAGGGACCGTGCCGTCTGGCCTGGCATCGGTCCAACCCTCGTGTGAACACCCCATTATCCGAATGGGCAGGCAGCCATTTTCAGGCATGTCTCGCATTTTTACAAGTGCAAACTTGCGGTTTAAATACCGAACTTTTAGTAGACACAGGGGCGGCAGTGACCATTATTTCCTCAGCGCTTTTCAGCATGATACCCGCCGAAAACGCCCTCAACTTAAGTCCCCACATGAATGTGTAAAACTGGAAACTGCGAACAATGAACTTATTGAAGTCGATGGTATTGCCACCATGGACATTAGTATTGGCGAACAACAATTCCAGTGGGACGCGTTTGTTGCCCCCATTAAGGATGAAGGAATCCTCGGCTATGACTTTTTGTATTTCTTTGACTGCATACTTGAGGCACGGCGCGGCATACGTATTGCTGGCACTTGGGTTCAGTGGACGGTCAGGGTTCACCTCCATGTGTAATGACAATTTCATTGAAAGAAAACACCACCGTACCAGCCTGCAGTGAATGGATTGCAGAAGGCGTAGCCGATACTCATAAACTCAGCTCGAACTTTGCTGTGGTAGAAGCAGCAGTTAATAAGAACATTGATCAAAATATCGTGGTCGGCAGCTCCCTAGTTGACCCCAGGCGGCAAGATATCGGTATACCTGTCCGGCTCATGAAACACATCACCAGAGAACATTGAACTCCGGGCAGGTACAGTCATTGGACACCTGCAAGAGATTGACACAGTTGAACTCATAGACGAACAAGAGAACCGCGAAACAGATCATCTCTATCGAGCGATGCGCGTATGCAGAGTGCATGCGTGCAAACCTTCATCCTCAGTCGCACCCAACGCCCCAAACCCCGTGATGCCCCGAAAAATGGTCCGAGAACCTCGAAACACTCTATGAGAGGGTTGTAAAATCTCTCCTCTCCTCAAACAAAATCATTGGCGGAACTTTTGACAAGGCATGTGAACACTTTCTCAAAGTCCGCTGAGGACTTGGGCCGAACAGCAATAGTGGAGCACGCTAATTGACACTGGTGACACTCGCCCCATACGTCAGCCGCCCAGACGCCCCCAAAAGCATTTCAGGGCGAGGAAGAGAAAATACTGGAAAGCCAACTGAAGGCAGGGTGATACAAGAATCAACATCCCCTGGGCATCACCAATGGTTTTGTGCGAAGAAAAGATGGCACGACACGCCCATGTGTCGACTACCGAAAGTTAAATAACGTAACGCGCCGTGACGCATACCCGTTACCACGGATTGATGACTGTCTAGATTGCCTCAGTGGAGCCAAGATTTTCAGCACCCTTGATCTGCAGTCAGGCTACTAGCAGATTAAGATGAAAGAGGAAGACCGTCCTAAAACCGCGTTCGTGACCCGTAGTGGCCTATACGAATACATCACTATGCCATTTGGACTTTGTAACGCGCCGAGCACGTTCGAGCGTTGCATGGAACTTGTGCTTAAAGGGTTACAGTGGAAAACCTTGCTGATATATCTTGATGACGTCATCGTCATATCCTCAACATTTCAAGAGCACATACAGCGTCTTGAAGAAGTTTTGAAACGGTTCGGAAACGCCGGGTTGAAACTAAAACCGAGCAAGTGTGAGCTCTTCCGTGATGAAGTTCTTTTTCTGGGTCATACCATAACCCAGGATGGTGTTAAACCAGATCCCAGCAAGGTTGCTGCAGTTCAAGACTGGCCGACACCTAAGAATATCACTGATGTACGCTCGTTTCTTGGACTCTGTTCAATTCAATTCAATCATCACATTTATTTCCATACTTCCATAAAATAATTAACAAACTTTATATTAAGAGTGCATTAAACGATGAAGCAGTAAATGTTAAATTCATAGCAAAATTAATTAGTTAAATAGAGCATGGGGGCTGTTTATATAAGCAGAAGCTTGTTAAAAAACAGCCATACAGACAAACACACAAACAAAAAGGACAGACAGACAAGAGACAAGACAATAGGTAGTTGACACGATACAGAGTAAATATACTGATGACAGAGGCAATTAAAATAATGAAAAAATATCAAAAGGCTATTAAGCAAAAAACAACAGACTAACAAAATTTAGATATGTGGATAATGTGAACGCAATGGAAGAAAATATATATTTGGGAGAGGAAGCTAAGATGCATAATGAGAGATAAGGACTCGTTTGTATTTAAGCTTAAAAAGACCGACGGACCGCTCAGATCTGATATTTTCATATATGGCATTCCACACAAGAGTACCAAGGAAACGAATGGTGTTCATAGAATAAGAGGTGCGAGTGAATGGAACAAACAGATTGGTACAGGATCTTGTGGAGTGGCTATGGGTGTCTCGAACTGAGGTAAAGAAGGAAGAGAAAACTTGGGGAAGAAGATTGTGAGTGAACTTATACATAAAAATCCCAGTATGGAGTTTATTAATGTCGGCGATAGTGAGAGTGTGCAGTTGTGCGAAAAGAGGTGCTGAATGCTCTCTGGGGGAAGAGAAAGTACAGATACGAATAACCCTTTTTTGTGAAACGAATAAGGAGTACATCTTCGTATTACTCACAGAAGCCCAAACAATGTTACAGTAATTTAAATAAGGATAGATGAGAGTGTTATAAAGAAGAACAAGCGATGAAGCAGGGAGGAAATGGCGGATCTTAGAAATGACACCAGAATTACGACAAACAACCTTATTAACAGAAGAGATATGTTCTGACCAGGAAAGTTTATGGTCGATGATGATACCAAGAAATTTAGCCGAGAAGACTCTTGTTATAGAAATACCATCAATGATCACCGGCGGCAAATCGATGTCTTCAGGACGATAAGACTTGGAGAAAAAGATAAAATTAGTTTTAGCATGGTTAATGGAAAGTTTGTTTGCCGTAAACCATGAAGATAGCTGAGTAAGTTCAATGTTGAGTGTGTTGATCAAGGAGGAGAGCTGAGGACTAGAGTAGAAAATAGTTGTATCATCAGCAAACAAAGTAAAAGATAACATGGGGGAGGAGTAATGGAGATCATTAATATAGAGGAAAAAAAGGAGTGGGCCAAGAATTGAACCCTGAGGAACTCCGTGCTTAATGTTTAAACGATCTGAGTCGCAACCCTTGATTGATGTAAACTGGTATCTATTGTTAAGGTAGTCAGCAAACCATTGCAGCGCGACTCCCCTGATTCCAAAATGTTCAAGTTTAGAAAGAAGAATTGAGTGATCAATGGTATCAAAGGCTTTAGAAAGGTCAATGAAAACACCGGCAGCACACATTTTATTGTTCAATGCCTGTGTGACACTATCAACAAGTTCGACGAGGGCCAAGTCAGTGGAATGTTTAGATCTAAAGCCATATTGATGACCAAAGAGAAGATGGAAACGAGAAATGAAACAAGAAAGACGATTGTACATGAGCCTTTCAAGAATTTTTGAGAAACAAGGAAGGATGGAAATAGGCTCAGTTACTAATGTTGCACTTATCACCGTTTTTGAAAACGGGAATAATTTTAGCAACCTTAAGATTAAGAGCACAGATCCACTGAGAAGGGAGAGATTGAAAATGTAAGCAAGAGGTTCAGCAATAGATGGAAGGACAAATTTCACAACGGTCGAACAAATGTTATCAAAACCGCAGCTACTTCCTCTCTTCATGTCTTTGCCGATACGCAAGATTTCTTGAGCGTTAGTAGGGGTTAAGAAAAAGAAGGACCATTTGGGTCGTGCAAATAGTCGTAAAAGTGAGTACCGGAAGCGGGTATCTTACTGGCAAGAGAAGACCCAATGTTTGTAAAGAATTTGTTAAAAGAATCAGAAATATCATTAGGTTGGGAGACAAAGTGTTCACCGTCTATTATGAAATTATCTGGAAACGAGGACTCTTTACGCTTACCCAAAATGTTATTTATTTCACGCCACGTATTTTTAAGGTTGCCCTTATGATGATCGAGCTTAGTGGCATAATAATTTTTCTTGGCGGAACGAATAGTGGCAGTAAGACGATTACGGTAGATAATATAAATCCGTTCGTTTTCTTCTGAGGGCTTGCGCAGATACCGCCTGTGGAGTCTATTTTTGAATGAACAAGAATTCACTATAGACTGGGTGATCCATGGTTGATTTTTCTGTGATTTCCCAGTAATTTTGGTGATAAGTGGGAAATGATTATTATAACGAGAGGTAAAGATAGAAAGGAAAGAATTATAAGCAGAGTCAACCTCTTCAGCTTCATAAACATCGTGCCAATCAACACTGTTAAGATCACAGCTGAATGAATGAAGGGAATTGCTATTAATATCTCTAGTAACTAGGTTTTTTTGAAGAGGTACAGAATTCTTAAAGCAAGATGCAGTCAACTGGAAAAGAGGATAATGGTCGGAAATGTCCGAATATAAAAGGCCAGCTGTGATATCAAGATCAGAGTTAGTAAGGATGTTATCTATCAGAGTGGCAGTGTGTGGGGTGATACGAGTGGGTTTGGTAATCAGAGGGAGGAAGCCATATGAATAAAATGTATTGACAAACAGGTCCGTGGGTTGATGTCCTTCACAATTGAGCAGATTAAGGTTGAAATCACCCATTATGTAACAGAGCTTCCCCTCTGAAGTAACCTTTTCAAGACAAGAATCAAAACATTTGTGAAAGTTATTAAGAGAAGTTCCAGGGGCCCTGTAGACATTCCCAACAATTAAGTTAGAAGCATTGTCTCGCTGAATTTCAATGAAAATTGCTTCGAAGTCATCTTGAGATGGCATAAGATCTTCACGAATGTGGAAATTCAGCGAGTTGCTTATAAACATGGCTGCCCCTCCGCCAGGTTTTAAAGAACGCGATGTCTGAACAAGTTGGTAATTATTCATATGGACATACGACGGAGGGGCTTCTTTGAACCACGTTTCGGTAAAGCCATAAATCGAGAAGGAATGGTCTAGAGTGGCCAAGAAATCTTGAATATCGAAGAAATGTCTACAAAGGCTCCTGGAGTTCATGTAATAAATTGAGAAATTGCCTGGAGAAGAATTGATGCTATTGAATTGTTGGGAATCAAAATAATCACAAGTATTATTTACACAATCATTATTGCCATCATTGTCAACAGAACTTAGAAAATCAGTAAACATTAATTAGTAAAACAAAAACAAAAAACAAAAAGCAGGGTAAAGGAAACAAGAATGAATAAGGTGAACTGTTTCCCGAGCTCCAAAGAAAACTAAACTGGAAATGAAGTAAAACTACGAAAATAAAATAAACAGGTATTGCAAAAGGCATAACCGGGAATAAACTAAAAGGTACAAAAGGTGGTCTATGAAGATTACAAAGAAAATGAAATGGTAACAAAATGTAATACAACGTTACGACCAAAAGTAAAAGAAGCATTGGTGAATAAATTACTAAACTAATAAAACCAAACCGTCTAACGGCAGATTTTTGCAAAATAAATATTTAAAAAAAGTCAAGCGCAGTTAACGATGCGTGGACAGTTAAGCAAAAGTAAACAAAATGGGAACAATGATGTAACATGGAGATGGCGCAGAGTTAAAGATAGTTAGAAGTGCTTATCACCTCAGGATCTGTAGAACTCAGCAAGGGCTCCGGTGTTATCCCGGTGTTATCTCCGGTGTTATCCTGTTCTTACTATCGTCGATTTATAGCGAAGTTCTCGACGATAGCCAGTCCCTTAAATCGTCTGTTAGAGGCCGGACAGATATTTAAGTGGACCCCTCACTGTCAAACCGCGTTCGAAACATTGAAAGCCGCACTGACAGGCGATGAACTTATGTCGTACCCCGATAACGACGGACTTTTCATTATCGATACTGATGCATCGGATACCGGTATCGGCGCCACCCTGTCACAAATTCAGTGGTGCGAACGAACACAGAAAGAAGAAGAGCGACCGATAGCGTATGCTAGCCGGTCGATGACTAAACCTCAACGGCGATACTGTACGACGAGACGTGAACTACTCGCTATTGTTACGTTTGTACAGTATTTTAGGCACTACTTGCTTGGCAAGCGGTTCCTGATTCGCACAGACCACAGTGCTTTGAGATGGATAATGACATTCAAAGATCCAGTTGATCAAATGGCTCGATGGCTAGAGATTATGGCCCAGTTTGACTTTAAGATTGAACACCGTGTAGGAAAGAAACATGGCAATGCAGATGCCCTCTCTAGGGTGCCGTGTGATCCTGACGAGTGCCCGTGCTACGACAGTAGAACCATCCTCACTGAACTACCTTGTGGTGGTTGTGACAAGTGTGTCACTAAGAGTGAACTGTGGTCCGATTTCAACAAAGTCGACGACGTAATCCCCTATCGACCAGACGAATTCATGCTACCTCTGCAGACAAGGTAGAATCCTCAGAACACTCCCGATATTGTCAAATCTTCATGCAATGAAGACTCCCAGGATGTTTTGACTTGTTACGTCCCAGGTCCCGAACTTTTATCTGAAGGACTGGAAAAGTTCAGCCTATCCCCTTCGCGACAGTTCTCATACTGATGGCAACAGTGGTAACACTCCTCTTTGGTGTTATTTGCAAACTCGGCAACTGTATTTGGCGCTCGTGCGGTACAGTTATCAACGACATGTGGGTATCGACTCCAGTCGGCTGTTTTGCAAACACAGCTGGAGAAACTCCCGGACAAGCCGTATTGTCCAACGCCTCGCCAGGGATATTGCAACAAGATGTGATGTCAAAGTCAGCAGAAAACTCCTCCGAAACTAGCAATGTTAACGGTGATAAACAGGATGAACCAGAGCGAAGTGACATGAACTGTAACACGCCCTGCGCCCCCGACAAGGGCGCCTTAGCCGGTTTTAGTACCGGGCCGCAACTTACAGAACTATCCCACTTCACTACAAAGACCAAAATCCACGATAGTGACTTGTTCAACGTACATGTAATCTCCATGCACGACGATGCCGGTTCAAATGCTGGTCAGCAACAAGACACACCTTGGGTGAACGGTTACTCCTCTGACGAAATCGCCAAAATGCAGAGAACTGATCCAGATATTGGCGTAATATTGGATTGGTTAGATAAATCCCTCCAGCGGCCAGGAAGAGACTTGGCCGCCAGTCAAAGTCCAGCAACCCGAAAACTCTGGTTGTTATGTCAACAACTTATCGTCCGAAACGGTGTCCTCTACAAGAGATGGGTAACTACGGACAAAACCCAATCATACTTGCAGCTTGTGGTACCAAAAGAGCTGCAAGACACCATCTTGCGAGCAACGCATGATGCTGTGACTTCAGCCCATCTCGGTGTAAAGAAAACTGTTCACAAGACAAAACGTAAATTCTACTGGTACCGGCTGAAAGAATCAGTCCGGAATTGGATAAGAAAATGTGCGAAGTGTGGAGCCCGGAAGCGGCCCCACAAAACACCACGAGCCCCCCTTCAAGACTATAGAGTTGGCGCACCCATGGATAGACTGGTAACTGATATCCTTGGCCCCTTACCAATTAGTGAGCAGGGTAATCGATACATCTTGCTCGTTGGTGACCAGTTCTCGAAATGGATGGAAGCCTATGCCATCCCTGACCAGACAGCAGAGACAGTTGCCCACAAAATAGTCTATGAATTTATCTCAAGATTTGGTGTCCCCCTTGATCTACATTCAGACCAAGGCAGAAACTATGAATCTAATTTGTTCCGTTCCGTTTGTAAGCTGTTAGAGATAAACAAAACACGAACATCGCCCTATCATCCATCGGCCAACGGCCAAGCTGAACAATTTAACCAAGTCCTTGTGAACATGATTTCAGCTTACGTTGATGATAACCAAAGAAACTGGGACATTCATCTCCCTCTTCTAACATCAGCATATAGAAGTTGCCAGCACGAGACGACTGGTTACTCCCCGAATATGCTTATGCTTGGTCGCGAGACTCACGCGCCCATCGACTTAATGTTTGGTGGCCCACCCCAAGATGAAGTCCATCCCCAAATGAGTGTGAGTACGTCATTGCACTGAAAGAGGATGACCAAGGTCCATCATATAGTCCGTGAACACCTTGGTCAAGCCAGTCAACGACAGAAAAGAGACCACGACACAAGAATTTCACATCACAACTACGCAGTTGGTGCTCTTGTGTATTTTATGGACAGCACCAAGACGACGGGTCTTTCTCCAAAACTGAAAAAGGTTAAATGGATAGGACCTTGCATCATTGAACGAACACTAAGCGATTTACTCTTTGTACTCCGTTATAAACAGAGAGGGAAATCCAAAGTTTTACATCATGATCGTTTAAAACGATACTTCAGCGACGATGTGCCACCATGGATGAAGGACATGCAAAAACTTTTGAAAGAAACGTCAGCAGTGGACCCATCCGTCCATATCCCTGACACACGCGATCCCCAGACCATCAGTACGAGTTCTGATGATTGCCCTTCCCAACCACCCAAGAATGACCATCGCCCCCCGTCATCCACGGTACCATCGAACATTGCCCCTCCCACAAGAAGAAGCCAACGTACAACGCGCACACCAGCCAGGTTTCTTACTCAGCTCCATTCACTGATACTGCTTGCATATTTGACCTCTTTAGGAACTCGTAGTAAACAAACAGAGCAGAGCAGTGGCGACCCATTCATTCATAAATTTGCAGCCCCGACTGTACACTCTACAAGAATGTGTGCGGTTGTAATCTGATATGACTGTATAGGACTCTAGCTAGGAGATGCCACGCGCAGCGTCCGAACTGTATTTGTACATGTGTACACGGTACATGCATGTAACTGTATATGAGAATACGTGTTCAGTTTAAGTTTTCCGTAGTAGATTATAGATTTATTTACATAATTAATTGCCTAGACGTTTTTTTTATGTAGTTCGTAGACCAAAACTACAAAAGTGACACTTGATGAACCATTTTGAACTCTAAGATTATGCCTCGTCGAATGAACTCTGTGACTTTTGTTTTCATCAGCACGACATCGCGTAGCTGATTCACCATGTGATCATCTATGAACTTTAGATTTTATGAACAGTAATATTGTTATTGTTTTCTTGATGATTTTAACCTATTTCCATGAACGCAAAACGAGGACGTTTTGAAACTACAGGGGGAATAGTGTTACGAATCTTATCCTTTGATTTTGATAAATATTAGCACCCCTTATAGTTCACTTCTTCCACTTCCAATATTTTGCTGACGATGCAATTTCAAGCAGTCTAAGTCCCAGGGTTGTTTCCCCGGACCCTCGATTGTCCGCTATGAATATGCAATCCATACAAGGACGCTACTTTTGCTCATGCGTATCCAGCGCTAACGCAATGCATAATGCAACACCAGCGAGAGCCTTGCGTGCGTGCCACACCCTCCCGCCACGTGGCTGGAGCCGTCCTTTGGACTTAGTCTATTTTCCAAATACTTTCCTCGGAGTCCACCCCTTCACACCGAACACGGTTCGTGGGTGAACCACGGCCAAACAGTCACCGTGACTGACCCGCTCAGTCATTAGCCGTGGCCCGCGTGTAATGCTCCCTAACCCAAGCACAGCCGCTGTTTCCCCTCATGCAGTAATAGCTTAGCATCCAAGCAAATAGCTTAACATGCCCAGTAAGCATTTTCCCCTTGAACACGCCCTCCTTTCTAAGTTGTCGATCACTTCACTTTCGTCAAATACCTTTCCTTATATGGAACAAGGACCTGTTGTATGTCATGATTTTGCACACGTTTCTACCCTTAGACGCGGAAGCCAAGCTTCTCATTGGCTAAGACGCTAGATTAGGCTTATGTTTTATTCATTCCTAGGCCCAAGATTTCTATATAATCCCCAAGATTTCCTGATCTCAGCGGTAGTGCGGTTCCGAATGAAATCTATGCGACTCGATCCGATCCATGACAGTGCGATATACCGAACTATTACAGTGCAGTGCCTCGTTCATTGAACCAATGGTGCCGTGCGTCGATATGGCCATTGGTTCGCTTACATGTAGCTAATACGGTCTGATACACACTCTGGCCCCGTCCAGACACCCCGTGTATGTAGTCAAGCCCCGTGGTCCCCGTCGTAGAGACCGACCAGCCGCCCGTCTCTCGGTATAGCAGTGCCCGTACCGTATGCCGAGTTGACAAGCCGCATGAACGAACGATGGTCCCCACTGACTGTACCCAATAGTTGGTATTCGTACACCCTATTCGGAACTTAGCACAAGTATATAAGTTTAACTATTGACATGTACCTATACGCTACCACTCCTGTCATACATGTTACTAGTGCCTGTTATAATTGTTAAATAGTGATGTTAATAATAAACCAACCCCATTGATTGAGATTGTCACAACAAAGTTTGTGTCCGACTATTATTTGTTGACCCACGAAAGTGGGGAATGCAACATAATAATCAGAAATTAAAATAATCCAGTCACTATTCTAGGTTCGTAACATCCAAAAGTCAGAAAAACAGAAGGAAAGTAATACTAATGTAACTACTAATGAAATATTAATAAATATCAAAACAATTTTTCATGAGTGGCAATTCTTTAAGTACAACTGTTACAACTGGTCATCAACTTTGTATTAAGTATGTATTAAACTTTCATAGCAGACACGTATTCCCCAAACCTTGAGTCTGTGTCATTTTATGGTGACACATGTCAAAGACACACTGAAAAATTGGAACTCGGTCAGACTTACTGACCTGTGAATGTCTACCCACTAAGAACGTTTTTTTGCAGTAAAATGTATTTCTTTTCTGTAAAGATAATGTATTATTTTGTTGATGCATAACTCCACTGAGCCTATATGAAAGCTTCAGCAATAGTGAAAATACATTCAGGTTGTTTATTATGTGAAATGTTTGTATCATGAACTTAAAAAATCATTGTGAAAAAATAGTTCATACTGAAATTATAGACAAAAAGGCTTCAAAAGAAACATTTGATGAATGATGTACCGGTATTCCATAACATTATATGTGTTCCTGCCTATAGTTAATACAGTTAGTTGTGTAACAAATTTGATTATCTCAAAATGCAACTTGTAGAACATAATTATTTGGGACATGTACACAATATTCCTTTAAATTAACAGTATATAATGGTTGATGCTTGAAAACAAGTTTATATAAAAATAAAATCATCTGTTTGTGTCCTTTTTGCTTTTAATTATCTGTCATCTAGCCCCCCCCCCCCATTACATTAATTGTGTGACCATGAATTTAGGGTATGGTTCTGCTTTAAAATAGTTTGATGTGAAAACAGGCATCAGTATATAAAACATACGAATGTTGCTGACTGAAAATTTATTATGGACCAACTCTTGCTCTAGTACCTTTGGTTTGCCGCGACTGAGAACAATTATTGGGGTGTCACACCCCAACCCCCTGCCCTCGCTCGCTACGGCCCTGGGCGGTGGGGACGAGTGAACCCTGTAGGCCTGCGCAATATTTTTCTGAACAATTTATATTATTTTATAAATACAATTTGTACTTAATTCACCGCCAAATTCGAGTGGCATGGTAGTCTTGTGGTTTAGAATGCTCACCTTCCATGTATGTAGTTGGGATCGAGACTAGGTTTAGGTTGTAAATATTTGTAACAGGATTAGCAACATTTTTGTTAACTACAACACTAATTCAGAAACAAAACCTTTTTGTAAAACAATAATGTATGGGCTGTGGAGGACTTTTTTAAAGGAATATAAATCCCAAAATTCATGTTTAGTACCGTATGCATGCTAGCTGCCAACCAGTCTGGTTGCCGCTTTTGTATAATTGTTTTTTTCTAGTAAATATACGGATTTACATTTATTTTAGTCTTATACATTAATAAGTCGAAATTTAGTCACATACGGCTGTTCATACGAGAAAAAACTGCAAATTTTAAATGGTGAACACTTCTAGTGCGACGCGACTACACTTCTAGCGCGACGCGACTACACTTCTAGTGCGACGCGACAACACTTCTAGCGCGACGCGACAACACTTCTAGTGCGACGCGACTACACTTCTAATGCGACGCGACAACACTTCTAATGCGACGCGTGAATCCTAATGCGACGCTTACACACTCTTCTTGCAATGTGCATGTGTCATTTTTAGAACACCATACAATTGAATCAAACAAACGGAAGGAAAGTAACACTATAAATAAACTATTAATAAATGTCAAAAAACACTTATAATGAAATTATAGACAGAAAGGCTTCAAAAGAAACATTTAATAAGTTATGAATGATGTGAGGCTAGTTTGTCATCCCATTATATATAAAATAATGTGTTCCTCCCTTAGTTTAATTACTAAGTTGTGTAACAAATTTGATTATCTCAAAATGCAACTTGTGGAACATATTTGGGACTGTGTTGTTTATTATGTACATACATAATAAACATTTATTTAAATGTACAGTGTACATGGAATTTAGATTACACAACCCGCGATAGTTCTTACTGCTTCACACAGATATACACGTACAGTACATTGTACATGCGTACATCGTACATACACATGTACTGTAAATCTGCGCACAGATCAGTTTGCCTGCATCTAATATGCATATGTTAATGTATCGTAAGTCATCTTAAAATACGCGCCATATGATTGAAATATCGCGGGACGGCAATTCTCGTTTGCAGAAAAATAAATTGCTGCCGGAGTTATTGAGGTTTGTGTAATCCCCTCCCACCCCAAATGCTAAGGATTCCCAGTTGAATTTGACATGATATGGGCTTAAACAATGAGCTCTAGAGACCATTAACAAAAATATTTTCAAATTTATCTTTCGTTTTTCTTTACATTACAGTTGACACATCCTTGCCAAGTAAAACTCAATGATACGTTATCCCCATAGTGATAACTAGTGTACTACAAGTGCTAAAAATAAGAAAAATTGTATCCATTAATTCATGTGCGCATGATATGCATCCAAGTACAGCGCCCTTTAATGTGCCAAGTTTGATTAATGTAGGTCAAAGCATGTTCGACAAATAAAGGGTTATTCAATATGTAGTGATATGGACGTCACAACTATGCTTTAGATAAAAAATCTAAAGAACTTCTAAGTTAACACATTTTTTTGTTATATTAGACAGAGGCAAACCCATTTAAGGCATAAATTAATTATTTTTTTTGTTCTTGGTGGCAACAATAAAAACTAAATGACTTATAATGAGATATTTTTTCTGAAAATTCCAATAATTAAAATATGCATAATATACGTACAATTATAGCGCCCTCTACCGGTCGTTTTCATGAGAACAGATGACATCATCATGACTACATATGACTGGACATTAATTGTACCAAGTTACATGATAATAGGTGAAGGCATGATGGAGTAATGCCGAGATGTTTGATCTTCTTCCACCCCTAGTGCTAAGAATTATCAGCGTAAGCACATTATAATGGTAAACAATAGTGGGCCAGAACAGATATTGCAACCCAAAATTGTCAATGTTTACATCTTTTTTCGTGTTTAGGACATCCAAAGGAACCAAAAAAATACCGGTGGCGGTGGGTTATGGTGGGTGCACGGTAGACCCCTCCAGCCCACAGACTATTTGAATTCATCAAAGCATTTCTGCAAGATTTGTTCGTTACATTTATTGTGACCAGTCCCCTGTTTTGCTGCCCTGTATCCGCCACTGCTCTCTCTTATATTCAAGACTATGCATGTGTTTTTTAACTGTCCTTTTAGGAAGAAGTCAAATTAGTTTCCACCCATGTGTTCCTTACTTTGTATGCTGTCACTTCTCCCCTAACGGTACCCACATTACGTAGAAATTCGTACAATTGGTTTCTGAACAAATGCCCGAAAGTTCAGGTGAAGTACGGCAAGAAACCTATATTTCCCGTTAATGCAAAATTATATTTATTTAACCTTAAATTTAACCCTAGCAAGCCTGGGGCACCCCTATTATATATATATTTTTTATAATATCCCAGAACCAGTGTTTTCTTTCTACATGAGCACTTTTCTTTTAAATTAAATCACCGAATTGTTCCCACTGTTTGAGTCCTTATCAATGGACAAGGCTTTGTGGTAATGCAAAACCTTTGTAATCTCTTGCTTGAGATACAGCCTGCAATCCCACCCTTCATTCATGTTTATGTTTCCCTTCATTTTATTTGACAACATTGCAGTTTTAGTACGCATTGTCAATGGGACCACTCCTAATGAAGGCAACGTGCAAGTGTTGTATCAAGGCGTGTGGGGTACAGTCTGTTCAAACTACTGGAGTATCAAAGAAGCCAACATCATCTGCAGACAGCTTGGCTACCCTTCCGCTTCCCAAGCCTGGCAGAGTGTTAACGTTGGTCAACAATCAGGACCGATTCTACTGGGCAATGTTGCATGCAATGGGAATGAATCATACATCGATCAGTGTGACCACAGTGAATGGTTTAATCATGGCTGTCATCACTACAGTGTTGTCGCCGGAGTGACGTGTGATATTACAGAGCCTTTACCCAGTGAGTTTGTTAGATAAAGTTATACCTCTATCTGTCTCTACAGTTTTAAGCTTTGTTCTTTGTCTTTATGGTCACATATAAATTGTTTAACATAGATGTTACCGGCATATAATAATAATAATATATCTTTTCTTCCATTGCGTTCACATTATCCACATATCTAAATTTTGTTAGTCTGTTGTTTTTTGCTTAATAGCCTTTTGATATTTTTTCATTATTTTAATTGCCTCTGTCATCAGTATATTTACTCTGTATCGTGTCAACTACCTATTGTCTTGTCTCTTGTCTGTCTGTCCTTTTTGTTTGTGTGTTTGTCTGTATGGCTGTTTTTAACAAGCTTCTGCTTATATAAACAGCCCCCATGCTCTATTTAACTAATTAATTTTGCTATGAATTTAACATTTACTGCTTCATCGTTTAATGCACTCTTAATATAAAGTTTGTTAATTATTTTATGGAAGTATGGAAAGAAATGTGATGATTGAATTGAATAATAATCATCATCAATCATCAATCATCATCATCATCATCATCATCATCATCATCATCATCATCATCATCATCATCATCATCATCATCATCATCATCATCATCATCATCATCATCATCATCATCATCATCATCATCATCATCATCATCATCATCATCATCATCATCATCATCATCATCATCATCATCATCATCATCATCATCATCATCATCATCATCATCATCATCATCATCATCATCATCATCATCATCATCATCATCATCATCATCATCATCATCATCATCATCATCATCATCATCATCATCATCATCATCATCATCATCATCATCATCATCATCATCATCATCATCATCATCATCATCATCATCATCATCATCATCATCATCATCATCATCATCATCATCATCATCATCATCATCATCATCATCATCATCATCATCATCATCATCATCATCATCATCATCATCATCATCATCATCATCATCATCATCATCATCATCATCATCATCATCATCATCATCATCATCATCATCATCATCATCATCATCATCATCATCATCATCATCATCATCATCATCATCATCATCATCATCATCATCATCATCATCATCATCATCATCATCATCATCATCATCATCATCATCATCATCATCATCATCATCATCATCATGTGTAGATTTATATAGCGCACGTATCCACCAACTAAGTGGTGCTCAAGGCGCATTATATTATTATCCCTGCTCATAAGGTTCATAAGGCTCATAAATCATTCCTGAAACCATCTCACCTCCTGGGAGTATGCATACAGCTCAATTGCTGCCATTTCTAGCGCATATAGAGCAAACCAACTCTGCCTTCACAGGTACCCATTTAACCCCTGGGTGGAGAGAAGCAATTATGATTAAGTGTCTTGCTCAAGGACACAAGTGTCACGGCCGTGATTCGAACCCACATTCTGTTGCTAACACCAGAACTTGAATCCGGTAAGCTAGACCGAAAGCTAGAAAATAAAATGAAAGTATGTCGTCAAACAGATTTTAATTTAAACCCACTTTATATAAAGCCTCTGTATCCATTACTGGTAATTGTGAAAAAGAATATGTTCGCAGTTTTACCCGAAAGCATACTTGATATACAGTTGGCGTTAATATCAAATGTATGCAAAGACAATTTTGTATCTGAGGTGCTTATTACAGATAAGTGGACTATAAATTTCGTTTACAACAGTTGTGTATAAACCACTATAAGTACAAAAACATAATCTAAGTCATTCGTATATTTGAATAATGATTGTGATAAATGTTTAATTAATTTTGCTCATTTTTCATGAGATGTGTACTTATATTCAAAGTAGTACTTGATCTTTAAGTGTATTTGGGCTTTATGTGGGAGGGGTGAGTAGACATTTTGGGAATGCAAAAGGGAGAGGCGATACTGTGTATATCATTCCCTCGCGATTAGTCAAGTTTTAAGGCGGATTTCTGTTTTTAATTTTTGTTGATTAATGAAAAAGGCGTCGATGGCTTCCAATTTTAAGGGGCAGTTGTGCCCCGATTGTGTCTATACAAAGCAAGGTTTCCATTGAACTGTGGCCACTTCTAATGCATTCTGGGAATCCAGAAAATCTAAAAAAATCGCCTGAAGAATACAGAAAATACGGAAGGGGCACAATGAGCCTCACCCCTCCAACGATCCCCCTCCTCCTAGTCTGAGAAAGAAAAAGACTTCATAGGGTTAATTGTTTACCATCTTAAATTCACGTGTGCAGGGAACTTCTGTAAGAATGAATGTGTATAATTATGATAACTATAACCAGACTGTGAATGTTTCAGTTTATTTGTGTCGTAAACGGGAAAATAGTGACAATGCATTTAGATTTTTCGTATTCATTCCAAGGTGGACTTCAACGTCTCGGAGGACAACAAATCATTGCATTTGCTATAAAATAATATAATTAATTTTACAAAAACGATCTGTGAAAGTATCGTTATGTCGTTAACAAGAACATGTTGAAAATACATTTGTTGCACCCGGGTAATAAAGAGGATTATTACACCAAGGTGGACATTAATAATGATGACTCTGTAAAAATAATGGTACAAAGACACTGGTGAATTGTTGCACAAAACTGCTTTCGATGTTTCTCCTAAGTCATCAAGCATGGTAATCATACAAATATCATCAATTAAAATAACTATATCGATAAATCAATAAGGAAATCCTTATATACAACATAAATCCATTCTCGATATCAAAAATCATAATCATATAAATAATACAACAAGTCACTACTGACTTAATCCTTTAACTTCTCAGACTGCTCTAGAGCTTCTATTTGTTTTTCTGAGACCCTATGCACTGACTTGACTAATCCGGCTTAAGCCTGGTACCAACTGTTTATTGCACAGTCCATCAGTCAGACAAAGGAAAATACAAAGTCATACATGTTCACGTTGGCAACTAGACTCTGTTTCTAGAAAGCACATTTATAAAAAGATAAAACAAATTCTAGAAATCTACACTTTTAACCAAATAATTGCTGAAACCTAATTAACTAAAACCTCTCTGTCTTAGAAGTATTCTAAGAGTTCAATCAAACTTCCAGACTATAAGCCTAAGACAAAAACCTTAAACCTTGCCTTTGAAATGTCAAAATATCAATGTAACAATAAAACACACTGAGTGGTAGAAAGGATAACTTGTTACACTATGCAAGATCCAATTATGTATCAATATCCCGCAATCTAACCTTGAATTAGAAAAAGATTAAAGAACACGAGCATGGAAGACAAAGTTTGGACATGAGAAGGGATGGTACAAAAGCAGAAGGAAACGGATGAAAAAGATAGGTTGGAAATGTTCACCAAGAACAACCAAGAAGGATTGAAAATAGAAAATGAGAAAGCAAAGGGAAATCTATACACATTTCTATAAAGAAACAATCCTCAAAATAACATGAGCCACACAAACCAAATGCCTAAAAACTATAAGCTTGAGCAAAATAACTCCATCTCTTTGTTCTCCGGCATATCCTGCCTGACTTTGTCTCCAGACAAAGATGCTCAACAATATGACAAAAAAGCTATAAATTTCTTAAAAACTAGATCAATATTTAGCACTCTAGCAGGATGTTCTAGAAAAGTAAGTTAAAGATGGATAATAAAGATCAATCAAGGATAAAATAAAAGTGCACATACCTGTAAAAAATAATGGTACAAAGACACTGGTGAATTGTTGCACAAAACTGCTTTCGATGTTTCTCCAAAGTCATCAAGCATGGTAATGGCTTGGGGGAACAAAGACTGCCAACTCACCAGTTCTCTGTACACAGGAAGTTGCATAACACCTTGAGGTTGTGCCACCACTGCTGTTTCATGCTACAGTCTGGACTAAAGCATTTTTACTGACATGAAACAGCCAAGATGAACAATGCAAGTAGAAACCAAAAGAAATAGGGGGTGGGTAATAAATGTCTGCCCAAGGCCTCTACACTCTCCCCTGGAAAATCAAATGTTGTCCTCAACATTTCGCATGCATAAATAAATTTGGTCAAACAAAATGCAAAAATCTAAATGCAAAAGCAAATTTGAAAAATTAGAAAAAAAATATGGCCAAAACATTCCTTGCCAAAGATAACAAGAAAAGAGAAAAACTTTGATCCGCTCAAAATTTGAATCACTGGCGCAATATCAAAAACCTTAAAGTTCACATCACAAACAAAATGTTCATCTCCTATGTACTCATCACTGGTGGCTGCTGGTATGATGAGGGTGGGTACCACTGTTGCCATGGTTGCATCTGCATCTGGGGCCACGATGTTATCATAGGTGCAGTCCAAGGTATGGTAGGTTGAGGCTAGGCCACATCATCGGTGATAGTGCTGGTGATGTCATCATGGGATGCGGCCATAGCACTGATGGATGCTGTTGGTAGGATGGGGAACTTCCAGCTGTCATTACGTTCACTGCACTGGGACCTTGTTGTGGCTGACCCAACTGCTCATAGGCCAAACGTTGTGGGGGCTGCCTCTGTCTAACCGGGTAGGGTCGTGCCTCCTGTAGGTCAAGCTCATCAGTAGGTCTGGCGGGAACAGGGGTTGACGCCTGGAGAGTACCTTCTGATACTGGGACTGATACAGCGGGATCGGAAACTACCACTGGGGTCGAAGTAGTAACTGGCTCTGAGGGTGGAGCTGGTACTGGAACACTGACTGGTTCTGGAATGCTGACTTGCTCAGGAGCAAAGACTGGCTCTGGAGCAATGACTGGCTTAGGTTCATCGATTTGCTCCGGAACGGTGGCTGGTTTAGGACTACTGGCTCTGCTACAGCCGCTGGTTCAGGGGTAGCAAACTGCTTGGCTGCTGTACTCTCCTTCCTCTGGTCACCGGCTGGGATGAACGCTTCAGCTTCATGGTTCAATACTGAAGTGTGCATCTTAGGGGGCATGGTTTCCTCCTGGGGGCTGGAACTGGGAGTTTTGACCGTGTTGACGGCTGTTGGGGAACCGGAGTTGGGACATGAACTAGGTATTCATCTTCAGAGCTGTCAGTGTCGCTGGTATTTGATTTAGCACTTTGTGCTGGTCTGCTTCGGGTACAGGGGGCTGGTGTAGAATGAGGCGTGCCTGATTCAGCCTGCTCGTCAATGATGAGGTCGTTACAAGGTAACAGCAAATTCCTGTGTAGACTTCTGTTTCTCCCCTTCCCCTTCTCTAGACACAGCTCGTACACTGGGGAGTCATCACCTAGCTGTTTCACCACGGTATGGATCTCTCTTTCCCAGTGAGCTCTTAGCTTTCCAGATCCCCCTGTTTCATTTAGGTTCCGCACCAGTACTCTATCACCGGGCTGGAGGACAGTGCTGTTTACCTTCCTATCATACTGGTGTTTGCCACGGGTGGATGACTTGTCAGCATTTCTTCTCGCCGTGTCATACACCTCTTCCATTTGTCGTTTCCAGAGCTGGCTGTAGTCTTGATGGTCCTTCGGTGGTGGTGTTGTTTGTGACAACCCAAAGGCCAAATCGATGGGGAGTCGAGGGGGGCGTCCATACAGAAGAAAGAATGGAGAGAATCCAGTGGTGTCAGAACGAGTGCAGTTGTATGCGTGGACCACCTTGTTCAAAAATTCTTTCCAGCGGGATTTCTCTCTCTCTCTCTGTCTCTCTCTCTCAGGTAGGGTACGGAGCATCCCCAGAAGAGTCCGATTAAATCGCTCCACTTGACCATTTCCTTGTGGATGGTAGGGAGTGGTGCGTGAGGGTGTGACGCCAGATAGATGTTGAAGTCTTCTGAATAGTTGATTTTCAAACTCTCTTCCTTGGTCGTGGTGGAGTTTAAGAGGGAAGCCAAATCTCAAGACGAAATCGTTGAATATCTTCTCTGCAACCGTCTTACCAGATTTGTTTGTTGTTGGGTATGCTTGGGCGAATCGTGTAAAATGATCCATGACGACCAAGATATATTCATACCCTCCAACACTCCTCTCAAGATGAAGAAAATCGATGGAGATCATCTCGAAGGGAGCTGTGGTAACTATGGTGCGGAGGGGCTCTCTTGTTTGCCGACTGGGTTTCTTCTGCTGCAAACACCTGCAGACGTTACTCACATAGTGTTCGACGTCTCTCTGCATATGGGGCCAGAAGAATCTGTCACGTGCAAGATGAACCACACGCTCTGCACCAGGGTGGCCCATCTCCTCATGTAGTTCCCTGTAGACCAAGCGATGGTACTCACGAGGAAGGACAAGTTGTGTCCTTTCACCTGATCTCCGGCATAATACTCCGTCTTTGTCAATGCTCAACTTGGACCAGTCACGAAGAATAGTGGTATGTGGATGTTCTCCTGCCCCGGCTTGTCTATCTGGACGTCGTCCCCTGTTAACATGGAAAAGAACAGGACCAATGATGCTATTAGCCTGCTGAGCTGCCTTCAGTTCTTCTTTACTGATTTGATGGACCGATACTGTCTCATCGTCAGGGCAGGACGTGTCGGTTGTAATTGCTGTTATCCAGGGGCAGAAGACAGATTTGCTTGCTGTAATTACCTGGGCTGCGGCACTAATATGATCAGTAGTAATCTCCCTTGTACACTGAGCCATGTACTCATCAATATTGAGTGGGATACGAGACAGTACATCTGCATCAGCGTTGTTCCGTTCTGGGCGATACTTCAGCTTGAAGTTAAAATCGGCTAGTTCGGATACCCACCGGTGTCCTGTTGCATTGAGTTTGGCCGAAGTGAGGATGTAGGTGAGCGGATTATTGTCGCTGTACACTGTGAAGCTGGGTGCGTAGTACGGGTAATCCCGGAACTTCTCGGTAACTGACCACTTCAAAGCCAAGAACTCAAGCTTACCGGAGTGTAGATGATAGTTTTTCTCTGCTGGGCTGAGTGTACGGGACCCATACCCAATAACCCGTTTCTTGCCGTCTTGTTCCTGGTGGAGTACCGCTCCCAATCCATCATGAGAGGAATCGGTATGCAGGATAAATGGCTTCTCGTGGTCTGGAAAACCCACAACTGGAGCACACAATAGACATCTCAGTAGGCGATCTAAAACTGACTGGTGGGTGTCTAACCAGGTGATTGGCTGCCGTGATGAGATTTGTCCAGCATTGCTTTTCCTTGGAGATCCCTTGGGTGGTTTCTGTGGTCTCTTATTGTCCTTTGCAGACGGATCATCAGAGCCTGGTTTCCTTAGCAGCTCGTACAGCGGCTTGGCAATGCTGGAAAATTGTTGGATGTATTGTCGGTAGTATCCCAGCAGACCCGCCAACGGTGCCTGCGGTGCCTGGTTTCTTCTCTCGAAGTAACTCCACTGCCACGAAATCAGCGTGGTCCATCTTGTATCCTTCGCTTGAAACGATCCGTCCCAGGTAGCGGACTTCCTTCTGGAAGAGGCTGCACTTACTAGGTTTCAATTCCACACCTTTCTCCTGTAAGCAACGTAAGACTCGACGAAGATACTCCAGGTGGTTTTCAAATGTGTCACCGTAGACCAAGATGTCATCTAGGTAAACCACAGCAATTTCACCAACCAGTCCTTCCAGACAAGACTCCATACACCGCTGGAATACAGCAGGGGCATTGGTGAGGCCAAATGGGATACGAAGCCACTCGTACAAGCCCCAGGGAGTGATGAATGCTGTTGCTGCGCGACTCTCTTCTGCCATAAATCCTTGATGATAGGCCTTGCCCTGGTCCAGTGTAGTAAACCAAGAGTTTCCCCCGAGACTATCAAGGACATCTTGGATGCGAGGAATCGGCTGTCTGTCCGGTATCTTCTTGCGGTTGAGCTCTCGGTAGTCGATACACAGACGGAGAGACCCATCCTTCTTTCTTACACACACAACTGGAGACGAATAAGGGGACTCTGACTTCGAGATCCATCCTCGTGTTATTAAATCTTGTAAATAAGATTTAACTTCTCGATAGAGGGGTGGGGATACTGACATGTACGACTTCTGGACCGGTTGGTCATCTTGTAAACGGAGGTGCATTTGTAAGTCACGAATGCATCCTAAGTCATTTTCATCTCGGGCAAATGCTCCTGCCTCCTCCTTCAACATATCAGTTGCTAGATTACGCTGTTGTTCTGTTAGGTGGCTAATATCAACAGGAGGGACCCATTCATCACTGTCTTCAGTAGATCTGACAGAGCTCACCTGCACTTCTGGTCGGGTTGGTTCTGTATTCACGCACTCGTATGGTAGGATCTCATCAATGTGAAAAAGATTGCCAAGGGGGTGCGTCTCCTGAGCACCACATCGTGATTTGTGGAGTTTGCTATCAGGATGGGGACTTGACATGACGAGCCCTTCCCCAGTCTGATCACGGATGGTTGAGGCTGGAGTACATCGGGAAATGGTGCTGTAAGGTCTGGCTCGAAGAGAACGGATCTACCCTCCGTCGAACAGTTGGGGTATGCACGTCATGACACCTCCATGACACTTCGCTTAGGTATTGTGACATCTCTCCTCCCCACCATGGCGCTGCAGATGTTGCTAGGCAACTCTTCTTTGATGAGATGGACCAGAGCTCTTACTTCCCTCTTTGCGATAGATGGAAAAGCCGCTTCCACTGCTTGTACTGGACTGGAATCAGAGTTATCCCTTTTGACGAACTCCTCAATCACATTGTAACCAATGATCGGGACTCCTGCAGCTGCTTGGGTGACTAACATTGGTACTCTAATCTGTTGACTCCGCCCTGCTACCAATTTGAAGGGGACTTCAAGCCAGCCATCAAAGGGAGTGGGGGAGCCATTCGCTGCGGTAAGGTTGAGGTACTCCGCACCGAGGAGTTCTGAAAGGGGCCGTATCGGTAAATTGGGGATGTTTGTTGTTTTCCAGTCATTCGGGATGATAGAAACCTGTGCGCTAGTATCCCACAATGCCTTTGTCTTTACTCCTTGGATCCAGCAATTTACAAAGCATCGTTCTCATACAAGTCGGGTCATTTTGGTTTGTTTTGAAGGAGAAATGTGGCATACTTGTGCATGGGACTTGATGGCTGATGATTGTCCGGTTACTGCTCGTCCCGCTGTAGTAACCTCTCGCCGTTTCCCGCCTGGTGGTTCCTGGACTGACGACATCCACGGGCGAAATGTTCGCTCGAGCCACATCGGTAACAGTGATTGCAGTAATCACCATTACCTGTTGGCAGCCCGGACAACCCCTACGTCTCGTCTGGGTGTTCTGTGGCCGTCTTTGGTCATGCTGCCGTCTTTGTTCCTGGGGCCGACTGGGGTGAAGGGTATCCTGTAGGTTTGTTAGCTGTCTTTTAAGGTTAGTTATTTCCGCAATTCCGTCTTTCAATTCTGCGAGGTCAGTCATCAGAGTACCCGACCTCGGTTTCCTATTGTCAGCTTCCTCACTGGTTTTCTGCTCGATAGCTTTGACAGGGGCAGTCCTTGGCTGGCCCAACTTTTCTCTGCGTTCGGCCTCGTGACTCGCAGCCGTGTTTATTTTCTCAAACAGACTTTCATCCGTGGTCGTTGGATCTTCAAGTAAAGGTCGGATCTCATTTTTCACTGTGTCGTTCCTGAGGCCCGTCAGGAGAGCATGTAAAAACATACTCTGTACCAGCGATGAGTCGTACTTCAACCCCGATCCGGTCTCTTGACTTGCAAACATCACTTTCTGGCGTAAATCAAGGGCTCGTACCAGAAAACTCTGCGCTGACTCCTTGTTGTCTTGAGCCAGACGAGAGAGTTGGTGATATAACTCGGTAGCATCCTTTTCCTGGTATTGCGATCGCAGTAATCGACGGAGACTTGGTAAAGTCAGGCTTGTCCTTCCCTCAAGGTAACTCCGTAAGGAAGATCCCGGGACTACCGCACGGATCACCACCTCGACGACCTCCCGCTCACTGTGACCTTTGGCACGGCCACTCTCTATTTGGTGTGCAAGACTTGAAAAGGTCAGCCTATCTCGCTGGACCGGCTCTCCAATCTGTCTGGATTTTTTAAATTCCCTGCGGGCGAGGGTCATTAGTCCAGTTTTGGTGGTTTCAGAGTGAATGGTGGCCTCTGCGTCTGCATCCAGTAAAGGCTTGACTGTCAGTTTCGGCTGTTCAGGGGTCTTCACTGTCAAACCCTGCAGAAATGTCTGCAGCTCAGAGTAGAACGCCATTCTCTCCTCTTCTTGTTCCTCCTCCAGCTCTTTCCTCATAAGATGTTGATGGATTTTCTTGATGAGGGTCTTTGCGCTCTCCTCCGTCTCTATCAAATTCTGAAAACCTGGGAGCCCCAGGTGCTGGCATACTTGAAGAAGATCTTGTGGTTCCAAACTCCCTACCCGACTTAAGACATTCTGATACTTATCGAAGGCCGACTCCTCCATGGTGTCTGGTGGGCTACCTGGCGTCCTCCGGTGGATAATAACCTGCCTATATGTATAGACTCAGTCGGTCTACCGTTACTTCACACCACTGGTCCCACGTCTCTCCACAGTTTTCGTCCTCACCTTCGTTCAGCTCTCGATGTCCGTTATTCACGCAGACTGTTGCTCAACTCCTCTTCAAGTAGCTTTGACCGCTGGTTCATAGTCTCACGACAGGTGCCGGCGTCCGTCCCTCCATTGATGTTGGGGCAAACACACGCGTCCCTTTGTGGTCGCCAAATGTTGCACCCGGGTAATAAAGAGGATTATTACACCAAGGTGGACATTAATAATGATGACTGTAAAAATAATGGTACAAAGACACTGGTGAATTGTTGCACAAAACTGCTTTCGATGTTTCTCCAAAGTCATCAAGCATGGTAATCATAATATCATCAATTAAAATAACTATATCGATAAACAACATAAATCCACTCTCGATATCAAAAATCATAATCACATAAATAATACAACAAGTCACTACTGACTTAATCCTTTAACTTCTCAGACTGCTCTAGAGCTTCTATTTGTTTTTCTGAGACCCTATGCACTGACTTGACTAATCCAGCTTAAGCCTGGTACCAACTGTTTATTGCACCATATTTTTAGGTGTTCGGGTATGTGCCCGAAACACCTATTGTTTTTGTTCGGTTTTTAGGTGTTCGGGTATGTACCCGAAACACCTATTGTTTTTGTTCGGTTTTTTAGGTGTTCGGGTATATGCCCGAAACACCTCTTGTTTTTGTTCGGTTTTTTTATTTTTTTATTTTTCTTCTTCTTCTTCTCCCCCATCTTGTCCGCAAACAAAAACATACTTGCAAACTTCACATGAACTTGAAACTTGGCATGTACTTAGAACTTAACAAGTAGATGAAACTCCAGTTGTGACTGACCCCGATTTGACCTTACTTCCTGTCCAAACCGGAAGTCAAAATTTAACATTTAAAACAAATCATATCTCAACAACCACAACAGGTAAATGGAAATTTGTTGCACTATTGTATAGATTGTTAATTGTCGAAAAATATTTACAAAAACATGACCCCAATTTGACCTTACTTCCTGTCCAAACCGGAAGTCAAATTTTAACATTTAAAAAAATCATATCTCAACAACCACAAGAGGTAAATTCACAATTTTTGTACCGTTGTACAGATCGTTATTTGTCAAAAAATATTTACAAAAAGGTGACCCCAATTTGACCTTACTTCCTGTCCAAACCGGAAGTCAAAGTTTAATATTTAAAAAAATAATATCTCAACAACCACAAGAGGTAAATTCACAATTTGTGTACCATTATACAGATTGTTAATTGTCAAAAAATATTTACACAAAGGTGACCCCAATTTGACCTTACTTCCTGTCCAAACCGGAAGTCAAAGTTTAATATTTAAAAAAATCATATCTCAACAACCACAAGAAGTAAATTAAAAAATGTTGTACCATTGTACAGATCGTTAATTGTCAAAAAATATTTACACAAAGGTGACCCCAATTTGACCTTACTTCCTGTCCAAACCGGAAGTCAAATTTTAATATTTAAAAAAATCATATCTCAACAACCACAGGAGGTAAATTTACATTTTTGTACCATTGTACAGATTGTTAATTGTCAAAAGTATTTACACAAAGGTGACCCCAATTTGACCTTACTTCCTGTCCAAACCGGAAGTCAAAGTTTAATATTAAAATAATTTCTAAATTCAGTATTGTATTGTATTCAAATAAACTTCTCGCGAGAACTTCAACAGACGTTAACATTTGACTTCTCCAACAGTTCGAATTGATGACGTAACCATTTTAACTTCAACCGAACACCTTGTTTTTGTTGTGACAAAAACTTATATCTAGTTCTTCTTGTTTCCGTCAAAACCCGATAGGTTTAACACGTGAAAGTTGTCGATGCATGATGTCATACTGAGCATCGTCACATCAATACAAAACATGCACCATATGAAAGCCTGTAATGTGAATTAGTGTCTAAAACAACGTACGTCATTATAACGTCAGTAAATATCATGTTATTCACATTTTAGTGTGACGCTGCGGGGTTAAGACGTCTCGACCCTTGTGACTCGACACGAACAACTAGGATCCACGACAGCACTCGAGCCTTGTGACAACTCGACCTACGCAAAACTCGACCTAGCATTTTCACATAAATACAAAACATGCATGATATGAAAGCCCGTAATGTGACTTAGTTTCTAAAACAAATGACGTCATTATTACGTCAATAAATATCATTTTATTCACAGTTTAGTGTGACGCTGGGGGTGTAAACATGTCGAGCCTTGTAACAACTCGAGCTACGTCACAACACGTAACGTGAGCCTTGTGACAACTCGACCCAAACTCGACTCACGAGTCGTAATGACTTCGCATGTTCACATAAAATACAAAATATACACCATATGAAAGCTCGTAAGGTGAATCAGTTTCTAAAACCAATGACGTCATTATTACGTCTGTAATTTTTATGAACATTTCAGTGTAATCTTCCCGACGTATTAATGATGGCCAGATATCACATGAACGTTGAAACACGGTTGTATTTACATTTGTCCATAATGTTACTTTTAACGTTACATGCAAACATTAATTCAACGTAACTTTCCTCATTGATATTTTGTTCAATCAACGTGTACACATAAATATTTGCCCGTAACGTTACGTTACCGTTGCTTGTGAAAGTGGAAATATCACTGATATTACTAGAAACATGTTAGTAACCCAAACAGCACATGTACGGGGTGAAGAGGGGCGAATTGACCGCACATTGTTTTCCTGCAAATCTCTGATTTTATTGTTATATGCTGTAAAAGTGAGCTCTTGTTTAAATACGTATTCCACTTTGAACAGGCAGTATGGTATGATTTACTGGAAAGTTTGTGTTTGTGAAAGTGTAAGTCAGTGGTTCTTGTAACAATACAAATCAATGATTTTTGGAGAGAACTCATATACTTTGTACAGGGGGCGAGGAGGTGTATGCGAGAAATTGAGCCGACGCAATACATATAACATATAATGTTACATGAAAACGTTAATTCAACGTTACATGCAATAATTGCCTAATTACCTAATCACCAACAGATCATTTCAAATTATGTGATCCTAATTCTAGGTACAGACTTTTCTGTCCTCGCTATCCACGTTTTTTCTTAATATTCTTCTTATTATTACTATTATTCTTATTCATACTATTATTATTTCACGGTAGCACAGCATATCAATATATATATATATATATATATATATATATATATATGCTTAAATGTAGCGGTCTATCTTGAAGTAGAGTGCTCAATGCCACATAGACAGAGCGTAATATACTTGTAGTAAAACTAGTGGAACGCTGGTAGTTGTAACTCCGAGTTTCACGCGTTATGCGATCATCAGACAACTGATAGTCACCAAGTGATTACTCCTATATATAGGCCTACACGCGCACGTACAGGTTACTCGCTCAATGATGCGTGGTAATTACCTATTGTTTGCGGGCCTTGTGTGTAAGCTTGTTTGTTGGCGGTTCGTGGTTTGTTGACGCGGTACTGTTCCTCGTCACGTGTCATCGCTTTTGAAGTTGCAGAGGTAGAACTTGTTTTCATGGCGGCATTTTGATATGGGTTCGGGTCGTTTGTTCAGGAGTATCCTCTTGTCGGCGTTTATGATGGAGAGCTTCTCTGTGAGGCAAAGGTTGCACCGTTTCGATTCGCTGTTGTATGCTTGAGATCTACAGGCTACCGACCAGTTGATGGTGAATGGTTTCTTGTTCCTTTTCAATTGCCAAATGTGCTTGGAGAGTTCCGTGCTGTTCTGGTACTTCTCATGCCTGAAAGACTGTGTGGTTGCCGTATCTTAGCTTGAATGGAGGCGCGGTGAGACCTATGTACAGATGAGAGTTGTTCGGTTGCTTAACTTCGGCATTGTAGATGATGTTGCTGGCCTGGCACTTTCCTTGTAGAGGGCATAGGTCTTTCTTGCGGCAGTTGCAGCCCTTACGGTCGGTCCCCTTGTCGTTCGATGAGACTTGTTTGTTGTGTGCCTTGATGATACTGGCGATGTTGGGCATGCAGCTGTAACTGATCTTGACCGTGTTCCTGTTGAATATCTTGTTCAGTTTGGAGTTCCTCGGGAAGTGCTTGCCGATGAGTTTCAGGAATATACCGCCAATGTTTGTTGTCACGTTTTTGCTGAATGGAGGGTTGAACCAGATGACGTTGCGCTGCCTGTTCCGTTTTTCCTTAGTAGGTTGGCTATCGATGTAGGTGATGCCTTCCGTGTATCCGCTGGATCTTAGTGCGTCCTCGTAAGCTGGGGAGGCTTTCTTGAAGATGTCTTCATCGTGCGAGATGCCCGATATGCGTCGGCTGATGGAGGCGGGTAGGTTCTTGATGATGTTAGGCGGGTGGTTAGACTGCTTGTGGATGTACATGGGTCGGTCGTTTGGTTTCCGGAAGGGGTAGTGCTTGCCGTTGCTCAGATTGAAGGTGATGTCGAGAAAGTTCGTGATCTTTAGGTTACCGTCGATTGTGATGCTTAGGCCGAGTTCCTTGAATAACTTTGTTATGTCCTTCCTGATTCGGTCGGCTCTGCTGCCAGTCATCTGGTTCAACCCTCCATTCAGCAAAAACGTGACAACAAACATTGGCGGTATATTCCTGAAACTCATCGGCAAGCACTTCCCGAGGAACTCCAAACTGAACAAGATATTCAACAGGAACACGGTCAAGATCAGTTACAGCTGCATGCCCAACATCGCCAGTATCATCAAGGCACACAACAAACAAGTCTCATCGAACGACAAGGGGACCGACCGTAAGGGCTGCAACTGCCGCAAGAAAGACCTATGCCCTCTACAAGGAAAGTGCCAGGCCAGCAACATCATCTACAATGCCGAAGTTAAGCAACCGAACAACTCTCATCTGTACATAGGTCTCACCGCGCCTCCATTCAAGCTAAGATACGGCAACCACACACAGTCTTTCAGGCATGAGAAGTACCAGAACAGCACGGAACTCTCCAAGCACATTTGGCAATTGAAAAGGAACAAGAAACCATTCACCATCAACTGGTCGGTAGCCTGTAGATCTCAAGCATACAACAGCGAATCGAAACGGTGCAACCTTTGCCTCACAGAGAAGCTCTCCATCATAAACGCCGACAAGAGGATACTCCTGAACAAACGACCCGAACTCATATCAAAATGCCGCCATGAAAACAAGTTCTACCTCTGCAACTTCAAAAGCGATGACACGTGACGAGGAACAGTACCGCGTCAACAAACCACGAACCGCCAACAAACAAGCTTACACACAAGGCCCGCAAACAATAGGTAATTACCACGCATCATTGAGCGAGTAACCTGTACGTGCGCGTGTAGGCCTATATATAGGAGTAATCACTTGGTGACTATCAGTTGTCTGATGATCGCATAACGCGTGAAACTCGGAGTTACAACTACCAGCGTTCCACTAGTTTTACTACAAGTATATTACTACATATATATATATATATATATATATATATATATACTCTCCAACAAAAGAAACTGTGCATTGACCAAATGAAGTTTTTATGTCCAAGATTGACTTCACATGATGAGATAAAATGAAGTGACTGATTATGTACAATAATGTCCTGCGGGTGGGGCCGAAATCACGGATTCAAATTTGAGAGTCACAATGTCAGTATCGAGTGTGTCCCCCCCCCCTTCAGCATTGAAGTAACGACATTGGCGTGAAAGTTTTGTGGGATATCGTTCAATATGTTGACAAGGTCTCTAGCCAATTCCTGCAGGTTTGACGGTTGCTGAGGCAGTCGACGTAGGCGCCGTTCCATCTCATCCCAAACATGCTCAATGGGATTCAAATCCGGTGAGTTTGCAGGCCAAGGCAGTAACTCGATGTCATTTTCGTTCATAAACTGTCGAACAACACGTGCGGTATGTGGACGAGCGTTATCCTGCTGAAACGTAAGGCCTGGACCGTGTTGACGCAGGAACGGTACCACAACTGGCTCCATGATCTCATCACGATACCTCTCCCCCGTAAGATTGCCTTCTACATTGATCACATTAGTGGGATGTTGTGCCGTACTGCCACTCTAAATCATGACAGATCCACCGCCATAACGACGCAACATTACACATAACGTTCACCCCTGCGTCGATAAACGCGTATACGGCCGTCACTGCGTGATAACTGGAACCGTGATCCATCAGTAAACATAACGTTTCTCCACCAGCGTTATGGATGTCGTACGTGTGTCCTGCACCACCCCAGATGTGCTTGGCGGTGACGTACCGGTACCGTCAAAATGGCACGTATAGCAGGTCTACATGGGCGTAGCCCTATTTCACGTAATCGCCTACGAATCGTTATGGGGTAAATTCGCCTGTTGTTAGGGATCCTCTGTGCAGTATCAGCAGCAGTTTGACGGCGGTCCCTCAGGTGCGTCACTTGAATCCAGCGGTCTTGACGTTGTGTTGTGACGCGCGGGCGACCAGTCCGTGGGCAGTCAACAGCATCATCTCTTTCTCGATATCGTCTCACTGGAGCCGAAATGGTGTTACGATGGCAGTTGAAGCGTTCTGCAACGTCATGCTGGCTCACGCCAGCTTCCAACATTCCAAGGGCCTGATGACGCTCATGAAGTGACAAACGCGGCATGGCGTTGTGCTTTCTGTGCTCAATGAAGGCAAGTTTTCGTTTGACTTTTTGGTAGGCCTTACACACAACTTTAAAGAAAACTTAAACGTAACCGAATTCCGATTACGCAATAGCCCGCAGCATGCCATTTGTGAAATTTACACATGCCTACTTCCCACCCCTGCATTACGCAATATTCACGTTATGGGTGAGGTGTCTTATTCCTAACATGTCAGAGGCTCATTCCTGTGAATTTGATGTGTTTGTGATTCCTAGTCACAAATTATGGCATTTTTTGGTATGCACAGTTTCTTTTGTTGGAGTGTGTGTGTGTGTGTGAGTAGGCAGAGCATTCACTCTGTGGACCTGAGAACAAAAGATGTCCACAGAACACCGGATATTTTTCCCTTCTGTGGACTTGCACACGTCCACAGAAGGATTTTTGACTTTTTAAAAGTAGAATATCTCTGAAATTAGTGATTTGTCTAGGCAGGTTCTTTGACTTAAATCTAAGGATATTATTAAAAGGGAAAAATAGAACGAAAACCGCTCTCAAAACACTCTTCTGTGTGAAATGGGAACGATTTTAAGAATTCCTATCCTTAAGTACAGGAGAACAAAGGAATGTCCACAGAGTGAACGGGCCGCTAAGCTGTGAGTAAGCGTACCATTCATTGTGTGGACCTGAGAACAAAAGAGGTCCACACAACGTATGGAGTGTTTGCGCTGTGTGGACTCGCACACGTCCACACAATGTTGTTGGACTTTGGAAAAGTACGAATATCTCGGAAATTAGAGATTTGTCTAGGCAGTTTTTTTGACTTAAATCGAAGGATATTATTAAAAGGGAAAAATAGAACGAAAACCGCTCTCAAAACACTCTTCTGTGTGAAATGGGAACGATTTTAAGAATTTCCTATCCTTAAAGAGGAACTCTAAAAATGCTTTTTTAGACCTATTTATACTTTTTATTACAGATTAGAACTCATTTATACTAATTTCTCTTTGATTTCATTTAAAAACGTTTGATTCGGCAATAAAAAAACGACTCAAAATGTTGGCTTTGTGTCTTTGTTTTTATTCAATCGAGCAAAAGTCCCTGGTTATGCAAATGAGGCAGTTGACCCCTGAGTTACGTCACATTTAGAACAACACTCTCTCTCTGTAGCTAGCTGTACTGTGTGAATTGCACTGTGACATGCACTATTCGTAAACTAGCTACACACAATCAGAACCGCGTTGTTGTGTACACTTGTTCTATTTATTTTGCGAAGTTTGAGTGTTTTTGTTACGATTTGAACATCGATATGCCAGTATGCCAGCTTCATGTGTAGTTGGTGGATGTTCACGAAATTCCAAAAAAAATCCCGACGTACATTTTGTTTCATTCCCGAATCCAACGAAGGATCCTGCCACACGGAGAGAATGGCTGCGCTTCGTTAATACAACACGATCAGACTTTAAATTGACACCGTCGTCTTTGATCTGTTGCAAACATTTTGAGGCTGACTGTCAAGACAAGACGACAAAACTTCAACATCAATTTGGCTTGCAAGTTAAGTTTCGTTTGAAGCCTGGTTCGGTACCTACATTGAAGGCACCGTTCGCGTACTCTGGTGCAATTTCAACATCCACGGCCGGACCCTCCACGGCCACGGCGGCAACCAACACTGCCGGTGCTACTTCATCACTGCGTCGGAAGCGATCAGGGGGGGCTTTTCAGAAAAGGGAACGTGCGAGGGTAGGTGAATTAACAGTATAAACTTTATATAGTCTAGAGACATGTTCTGATTTTTTTATACTATTTTGGTGTGATATAAGATTTTTTTTTATTTTGCATTTTGCATTGAACCATTTTCGTGATAAAAAACAAAAACAAACAAACACAAACACGACCGATTTGTTTTCCTATTGTTTAGGTTGGTGGGGAGATGGGGGTAGAATGTCGTATCTGGCTGCCACTATTTTTCATTAAATATAACCAATAATGTAATCTTACCTACCTGTTAAGGTGGAGAACATATGGATGATGATGGACATATTTATTCCAGGATATTTATTTCATGAAAAATCAGGAATTTTTGGTATACGATGACTTCCTCAGTCATGTCAGTCTGATCTTGTAAACTCCACAATTAGTGACCAACACAGTCATTGTACATGCGTAGTGGCAACTATAATAGGTTCCTTCTATTTTCTGAAGGGGAGGATTTTTTAAGAAGGGAAATCAAGTCCGAAAACCATCATAAAAGTGGATTTTAAAGATTTTCACTTTCTGTACCACCAAAAATCGATAGAATGATTTTTTAACTGGTTATTTGTTGCCAAAAATAAATCCAAAAAAGCCCTTAAAAAATGGCGGCCGGATACGACATTCTTTCCGGAGATGGAATGGATTTAATACATTATTGGGGTGCAGGAATTGGGCCCCAAAGTTTCCAAATATAAATTAGTTAATCTAAAACAAATGATACTGTAGAATGTAGGGATTACTTATGCATGATGAATGATAATCGTAGCCCTGGGACTGGGTCATCCCTTTACTCAACCTCAGGGTTACGAAGAGGATCATTTACTAGTTTCAATTTTGGTCTGAGGTTTGAGTGTAGGGAGGACCCAGTTACAATTACCCTAATTAGCTTCCGTACTTGTGTTAACATTCACATACATTGTTTAGAGATGTACAGCATGCAAGTGAAATTATTTTGCTATACTTTATCCCCACTATAAAAATACAGGTTGTTCTTGAGGCTGTACAGACGTACGATGCAAAGTTTGGTGGAGATTCAGAGTCAACAATCAGTGCACCAAGTAGTCCTAGCCTGTCAATGGTAAATTAATTACATATACATTTGCATCATTTTCTGAATGTTTTCACAAAGGAATTTTTTTTTACAATGCAGTGTTTTCCTCTAAATAGTTGCTTAGTAGTGAAGTGACCCAGGTATCAATAACACTTAGTAATTCTGTTGGTACTTCTAGTGTTAATAATAATTTATAATTAGATGTTTACTTCTGCACATATTCAAATACAAAGCGGTATGCATGGGTGGGTGACGTGATGCTACGAAGCACTGAATATTAATCAAAAACTCACTTTTTTATTCCAAAACTAAACAAAAGTCGTTGGTCTCAAGCGTACCATTTACGTCACAACACACAATTATTTCTCAAAGTTTGCGATGTTCCTCCGCAGGTTAAGAATTGCCTTTCCTAAACATTTTTCATGATTTATAGGAAATGTAAACAAATGTGGTTCAATATTAGTAATATTATGTATTTTGTGCCATCTGTGATTTGCCAGAGTCCTGCTGATGATGATTTCTGTCTCACAAAACTCCCTCAACGTCCTCAACCCAGCTGCACACTTCAAGTTCAACTGGATGTTATCAAACATAATATAAATCACACACAGCCTCCCAAAGTACACTTTGTACGGTCAAAGCGTACCCAGACAGATCCAAAGAAATTTTCGCGGACTAACAAAGGTAACAAAATCCAAATATTGTCCAACAAATTTGTGCAGAAATGCCCCATTGACTAATTGGCTATAAAATTTGTTTGTTTTGTTATAATTGTAACTGCATTCAGGTCATCTGCTAAGGTGGTTTAAACGAATATTGACAAATGAGCTCGAAATCAATTAAACTAATTAGGTTTCTAGTCCATGTTTTTATTTTTAAGGCTTTTTATCATTTGCTTCAGGTATCCAGACAAAGCGGTTGTCCAAAAAGACATTCGCCAAGGCAACGCAGTGCCAACTTGTGAAGCTGCCCCCGTTGAAGAAGCTGGCACCACTGCAGCCTCGTGAGTTAAAGTCGCCCTCACAAGATCCCGAAGTACATGTACCTGTATTTACAGTAGAGGAGGAGGAAGAGGAAGAATGTGCTTCAAGCGACAGCAGTTATGAGCCTTCCAGCAGAGGAAGTTCTGATTCCGACCTTGATGACAGGTTTGTTGTCCTTTTTGATTAATGTTATATAAAATAAAATACCCTCTAGTGAGTGACCCCCCCCCCCTTTTTGCAACTGCGCTAATTTGCATTTTCTGTAATTACGTCACTCATGACAAAAAAAACAGTCTTCCGTGTTATCCTACTTCATATCATCGAGAAACAAATTGCCAAAGTTGAATGGCCTGGCATAACTGGTTGACCAGCTATGATTGTTTACATATGCCTTGCTCAGTGTTCTCCCATTACTTTGTGCAAACATTATTCTTAGCACATGGCTTATCTTGCCCTGGCTTAACAATCAATCATTGTGTCTAGGCAGCACCACTAAGGCCTGGGATTTGTTTTGAAGTCCTGTAGACTATTTGGCAGTCTGTTGACATCTGTTTTTTGTTCAGTTGGGGGGGGGGGGATGGAAGGATTAGGGGCCGGAGCTTCAGAGCCAGCTGTATTGACTTTACTGACCTTCTGTAATAAACAGTGGGCCTCATGTAACTTTCAGGCTGTAATTTACCCAAAACAAATATTGGATATTTTTGTTCCCCTAAAATCATCCCTAGACCCTTTGAAAGGTGTTGGGTTAAAAAAGAATTGGAAATGGCTTCATTGACCCAGGTTTATTAAGATTTCCCTACATACTTTTAAACAAAGTAGGTGCCTCAGGGGCGTGCAAAATTTTTCAAGATGCACCTAAGGGTTTTAAGGGTTTGGTTAACCACTAAGGGGTAGGAGAGGGATTATTTTTTTAAGCCCTTTGAATCGATTCTTCATTAAAACTCCAATTGAAACCATTTTCTTACGCTTCATTCAAATTCGCAAGGGGAGCTGGTCTTTGCTTCTGAAGTAACCGTATGTGCAGGCATTTACATTTACTCTAAATAGGCAAAATATATTTCTTCATTTGACAACAAAAACAATCAATTACTTTTAATTCAACAGCTCCTACAGTGACGTCCCTCCAGGCCCCGATGACACAAAATATCTTGTGTTCGAGCGCAATTTGCTGCAGCTTTTCGAGTACTGTCCCAAGTGTGAGGGTCCTTCAAAGAGGAGGCTAAAACGACCCATGGGTGGGACCATGGTGGAGGTTGAGCAAACCTGTAGGCAGAGAGGCTGTGGGCATAGCAGGAAGTGGCGGAGCCAGCCAATGGTTGGCAATGTCTCGGCTGGAAACATCCTGATGGCAACCACAATGCTGATTTCAGGAGTCAGCATCAAGAAATTCCTGAGATCTCTTACCTCAATCAACGTCGCCATGTTCTCATATGCAACTTTCTTCAACTACCAAAGCAGGTATGTTTTAAAACATCTCTTATTAATATACAGATCAAATTGTGCATACATGTTTCCATAATATACATGTTGCTTATTGTTTTAAGTTAATCGTATGTTCTTTATTCTTCTTAAACTTTCTTTTTGTACATTGAATTTTTTATAATTTTCTACAGTGTCCATTTTTGGTTGTTTTGGTTGAATAAAACCATGATAATAATCATAATAAAAATATATAATTGCCTGTTATTGTACCCTAAACTTCCTTTGGTAGTAAGTGGTGTTGTACAACATTTCTGAATTGGAATATATGATTAATTCCATCATTCGTTTAGGTACCTACAACCAGCAATCGTGCATACCTGGAATGATGAGCAGGCATCAATGGTAGCTGCTATCAAGGCAAGCGAGAGGGATGCCTTCTTAGGGATGGACATGCGAGCCGATAGTATGGGACACTCTGCAAAATACGGCAGTTACAGTGTCATGGAGATGAACCTTGGCAAAGTCTTGCATGTTGAAGTTGTCCAGGTAAAATGAAAATCTTTAATATAATACAAGTAACAGTTTTGGCAGTATTGTGATAAAAGTCTGTACACTTAGTCAAACATCATTCATATCATGTGGATCAGAATTGAATTACGGAATGAATAAGTTGCAAACTGAAACTTGACAATTGTTTGTTGAAACAAGTCACGTATTTCTGAGCATATTGCATGAACAACATGCCATGATGTGCATACACTGCTATGTAGTGGCATTCAAAGTCTTATAAACCAAATGTCCTGGTACGCCAAATGGCATGGAACAATTTAGTATAGGTACTTGTAATCGAAACAATAATGATTCAGTTGTTTTTTAGACCTTATCACAGATACCATTTCTAAGGAAAATTTTCTTATTTTCTCTTTGATTGATATGAGCACATGTACATGTACTTCCACAGAAAAACGAAACTGGATACAAATCGAACTTGATGGAAAAGATGGGCTTGGTGAGATCGGTCGAATGGCTGGACAGCATGGGTATCAAGATTGGCACCATCGTGACAGATCGTCATCGACAGATAACTAAGTACATACGTGAAGAGCTAAAGCCTCGTGGAGCATGTCACTTTTTTGACATTTGGCATGTTGCTAAGGGTAAATTTCATTTGTTAAAAAATTGTGGCCATACCAGTGAATCATGAAGCACAAAAGACATGCATTCACATCCATTCCAGAGGAAATATAAACATGTTCAGTTGTTTAATGCCTATGAAACTTGATATAAGCACCAGCCTGATGAGCCAATAAGCCTTGTGCAAGTGAACCAGACTTTGACCCATGTGCGTAGCGACTGTTACTAGGCCACGTGATTCGGGGCAAGCTTTACGGCCGCGCCGGACGTAAACGATGCAACCATGCGTGTTTGAATAGGCCTTTATGTAGTTTCTAAAGAGTTTCGGTGACATGATTTTGCAGGAGTTTCTTTGCAACAAAAGACGAAGTACATGTATTTCCGTGTTTTTTCTAACGTATAGTGGACAATCAAATACGTCAAAACAGCTGCATTAACTTTAGTTCTAAGGAAGTTAAACGTTATTAATGCGTTGATCATTGAGTTATATGTTGCAGGTACCAGATCACGCACCGCTGCAGTATTGTTGGTTTCTAAGAAAAAAACGGAAAAAGCTTGCCCCGAATCACGTGACTGGCAACAGAGACTCGGCTGCTGACATCCGGTCACGAATAGTCTGGTGCGGGCGCACTATAAACTGATCTGCGGTATCAGTGTTACAGGGTTCCGAGCCGATATGTTAATCAACACGCAAAAGGCTTATTGGCTTAGAACAGACTTAACTTACTAATTATTCACATCCAGTACAAGTTTGTCAATATCCTCCAAGCATCTTTTCTCTCCCACTAATGGGCAAAGTAATAGGGTTCATTTTGTAAACATATATAGTTTACAATTATGGTTATATTTTAGTTACTCCTGTGATAAAAACGTAATTCATATACATGTTATCCATTTCATATTGTTTTCAGGACTCAAGAAAAAGCTGATGGCCGCTGGGAAATCCAAGGGGTGTGAGCCAATAACAGGTTGGGTGCATTCCATAGTCAACAACTTGTACTGGGTTGCTGCGTCAACACCAAGTGGTGATCCAGACCTGATGTGGGCTAAATTTGAGAGCATTGTCAACCACATCATGGACGTCCATGACCATAAGAACCCGCTCTACCTGAAGTGCATGCATAGTCCTTTGGAACCCCGACAGTGGTTAATCCCAGGTATATATATTTATTTCATTTGATACAATATTATTTTTGAAAAATTTTAACTTAGACAAGTGTTTTTTATTTCTATAAATGCAAACTGTATCATGGAATTTCCAATGAAGTATTGCTTTATAATTAAGATTGGACAATTGTTTATTTTATCTTTCCAAGTTACTGAACAATGTTTGATCAAAGTCACTTACAGCATCATGGAATTTGTTCCTACAGTGGTGATAAGGAATTAATCAACTTGGCTTGTTTCAGTTTGACAGGCACACACTTCAAATAATCTAATTTGAAAACTAATTTTTTAATTTATTGCCAGGCTCTAAATCTGCAGAGAAAGTGGCCACACTCCTGGAGAGTCCATGGATGCAGAAGGATGTGCGGATGCTGTCCTCATCAATGCAAACATCTTCTGTTGAAGCTTTCCATGCACTTATAAATCAGTTTGCACCCAAGATGTTTGTGTATTCGTTCCATGGCATGCTCTGCAGGTTAGATCCACATTTGACTGTTGCAGGATTTCAATGCACATTTAGTCAAGTAGGGGAAAAACCTATTGTAATATTTATCATCACCTTACGCAAAATACATCAAGCTTTTCTGCAACTTATTGTTTTGGTTTATGTCCTTTGCTATGTCAACAGGATTTACCTTGCTGCCCTGCACTATAATGAGAACACTAACAGGGAGCAAGCAAGGAGTGCTGATGGAAGTTTAGCCTACACCATCAACTACCCCAGAGCAAAACAAGACACTGGAGGGTACACTGTCCGAAAAAGGCTGGTGGGATGCACATACAGTAAGTACATAGTGTAACCTTTGTTTGTGTGGGCAAACTTTCCTGTCAAGTAATGTCATGAAATTGGTACTGAATTGCTCTCAGCTTTTTTTTAATTTTTTATAACTGTAAATGGGTGGCATGGCTGGCGCAGTGCGTAAAGCACTCGCCTATCACCACTGTGGCCAAGGTTCGATTCCCGGTAAGGGTCATATGTGAGTAGAGTTATGCGATGGTTCTCTCCTGTGCCATAAGGGTTTTTCTCCGAGCCCTCAAATTTTCCTCCCTCCTGAAAAACCAAACACTTTCGATCTCAGGCTGTGCTCAGTGGTCATAATGGGTCGATGTGGCTGGCTGCCCGACCACTTTGTAGCCGCGTCCTTCGCAATTCAGCTGCCAGTAAGGATGATTAGCCTCCCCAATTATTATATTATAAATTGTAACCATCGGTAACTTAGTGTGTCCTTTTTTTTATATTGTAAGAATACAACCAACGTATCATCGACCAGACGATAAAGCTCTTTGAGGAAGGCAGCAAAGATGCACGGACTCGATACAAGCAACTTATGAAGAATCCTGGGCCGCTAACTTCGAAACAAGCAAAGCCAGACAAGGAAACGGCAGTCCTGGGCTTTGTTTCTAGATTTGCTAAGTCTGTAGCACCAGTAGGTAGACCTGATGGAACAGAAGGCATGGTAGTGGAAGATGAAACAAGTAAGAGGAAAATGAGTAAGAAGAAAGACAGAAGAAAGCAGATAGAAAGACAAAAGAAGGAAGAGTCGGAAAGAAAACGGAGGGAAAAAGAGGCGGAAAAGACGAGAAGCCGAGAAAGGAGAATTTTTAATAGTTCTAGACTGTAATTTAACATCAAATGATATTGGGCATGCAAATGAATAAGGAATTTAAGAATGAAAAAAATACTTATAATCTGGTACTTGTATCAGGTACTGTATGTGTGTATAATAACGATCTTGCAAAATTCATGTAAACCAAGTTTACTCTATGAAAGCTGACTGCTCACTGTCTCATGCTAAAGCACTCAATACAGATTCATTTAATTATATGCATGTGATTTGGGTAATAAATTAAATTTTATTTCCATAAGTACTTTATGAGAAATTTGAAAAAATATTACTTTTTTGGTAACTTCGTGACATTTTATGTTGTAGTTGATCATCAACTGGAGTGTCGTGGCCGAGCGGTCTAGCTTACCGAACTTAAGTTCTGGTGTTAGCAGCAGAATGTGGGTTCGAATCCTGGCCGTGACACTTGTATCCTTGAACAAGACACTTAACCATAATTGCTTACCTGTGAGGGCAGAGTTGGTTGATTAGCCCTATATGCGCTGTAATGGCAGCAATTGAGCTGTATACTCCCCAGGGAGCTGAGATGGTTTCAGGAATGATTTATGAGCAGGGGTAATAATATAATGCGCCTTGAGCACCACTCAGTTGGTGGATCTGTGCGCTATATAAGTCCATACATTATTATTATTATTATTATACATTTAAGAACAAAAATGAACACTCTAAAAGTTAGCATAATTTATTCATTTTTATATAAAATTGGGGTAGGTATCAAAATTTCAAAACCAAGACCATTTCCTAAAACTTTAAACTTTCATACCAAATTTGTTAGGCTATGTAAGTAGAGCACCCAAAAAATAAGCATACATTACACATGTTTAATTTTGATTCTGTATGGAAGACCTCACTGAATGCTTTATTTTGTTACTAACATTTTCAACAGCAGGTAAGCGGTTCTTGAGAAACCTGCCATGTAAAATTAGGTAAAAATGACTATTCCAATTTCACATGTTTTTTTAAAAGAAAATAAGTATTGCAGAGCCAAAATGTTTACATTTTCTGAGAGAAGGCTATAGTATTTTAATACAAAACTGTGTATATTAAAAAATACTTCCCTGTGACCCTACGCTTTCAATACTTGACATGTACTAGGCTGAAAGTATTAACTTATTATGTGTGAAAAAACTACACCCATAACTGCTTTCAAAGTTTCTAATTCTTAAGTTGTAAATAGGGTTTTTTTTCTTCAAGTTTTACCAGTTTGGCAGTGCACTGTAACCTGCCTACTATCAGTAGTTTCAAAATGTAGGTGCCATGTCCTGATTTGCATGGAATTGCGCAATGACAAAAAGAAACAAAACACAGGACAGTTGAAGGTGGTCAATGACAGGTGTCCGAAGTATAAAATGAGGCCCTTTTTAGCATGTCACTTCCACGTTAAATGGGATTGAACAACCATGGACATGTACACACAATTAATACATTTACATGTATAAAGGGTTTATTTGTTTATTTGTTTATTCCACAATTTAATAAGGCAGGGAAATACTGTATAAGAACACTCAATTACTTTTAGAAGAATAAGGGTTTAAGAATCAGTAGTGGCAGACAAAAATCTAAGTTTGTAAGACAGTAACAGTTAGCTCTTATTATACATCTGTACAAAGCACTTGTGAAATGCCAGGTGATTCAATGGAGACCTCGACGCGACAAAGTGAAAACTTTTTGTTTGTTTTTGTTTAACAAAGTCCTTTTAATTTTACATTTTTTGTACATATTAACTGTGAATAAAAACTGTACATGGTGTACTGCAGATTACAGTTACAAGAAAAACATAGTTATTTTGTAAATGCATAGGGTCTTAAAATACAAGACATCTGGTTATCATATTTACAAGTCATCCAAGGGAGGAAACTGAAACCCTTTATAGTTGCCATCTGCTTCAGGATATGTCCGCCGTATCTCAAGCATCACGCACGCAGGGAGTGGCACCCGGTTGTGGCGTCCAAGGAAGCCCCAGCACCAGCGCACTATCTGTCTGTATGCAATATGCCGAAACTTTCTGCCAAAAAATAATTGACAAAAAAAATGTAAGAAAATAAATAACATATACAGAACAAGGATATTTACCACTGCATCCAAAGAAACAAATGGTGAGGTGAATAAAAATGTGTATAATCCACCATGAACACAAGTTGCAGTGTGGCTCACAGTTTGGGAATATTTTTAAAGGTGCCTTTTTGTTAGTGTTTTTTTTTTTTTCCCTTCTTTGGTAAAGCTGTCTGTGCAGTGTTCTTTGTGTGATTCAAAATATACATGAAAAAACAAACTTGTGAAAATTTGGGATCAATCTGTCGTCTGAGTTGGGAGAAAGTAGTGTAAAAGCATACTCATTTATCATTGTTTTTAATTTTGGTAGATACAGCCACAATGAAAATGGGAGTATTTAAATGTTATTTTCTTGATTTTTTTACAGTATTTCAGACAAATATTTCCATGAGAGTTTGATACTGTTATGAACTTCATAAACAGTAAGATTTCATACTGAATCCAAACAATTAGGTTTTGATCCTTATTAATCCTGTTCATTTGAAATCTTTACAGTTTTACCCAACTGAAATTGCTTACTTTGTTCCCTCGGCTTCAATTGCTCTTGGTCCATATTGCTGGCGGTACGCATAGTACGCTGTCTGCAGAGTTCCTGGATTGAGGGCCGTTGCTTCAAACCAGGGATGCTCTGTGAAGCAACTGACGTTGGGTCTTGGATCTAGCTCATCAAGCTTTGTCGTCAGCTGCTCCACTTCCTTACAGCATTTGCAGTTGATAACATCCTCCATCACTGCACATTTCCCACAGGAACACCTGATACAGAAAAAGGGATACAAACAGTCCTGTGTAATGTTATGCGTTCAAATTTGCCCATACCATTTGCAAACAAAGCAAGGTAAACACCAGCCCCCATAAATAGTGCCAATATGCTGGACTACCTCTGCTCCTTGGCCCTACCCCCCTTGTACTAAGAAAAACAGTCGCATTGTTTTGAATGAGACCAAGTGATTTTTGGCACAAATTTTTCACCAAATGTTTACTTATCCACAGCACAATTCTGGCGAGCCTATTCACAAAAATATGTGCTGGCTCGTTTTCATGAAATTTTGTGGAGAAATCTGCCAGACGATACACACATTCAATTTCAACTCAAATTTCATAAAACTAGCCAGCACATTTTGTTTAATGCATGCCAGAATTATGCTGTGGATGGGTGAAAATTTTGGCATTCGAAAAGCAATGTGACTGTTTTTAGTACAAGGGGGGTAGGGACAAGGAGCGGTGGTAGTCCAGCGTGTTGGCATTATTTATGGGGCCAGGTAAACACCAGACAAGAAATATGAGCAGGATCACTGTATCAAGAGAATTCTCACTGTTAAACTAGGGAGTTTTCACTGTATCAAGGGACGTTTCAGAGAATGATTGTACACAAACCAAACAAACGTGCTATAAGTTGTAGGACTGCTAGTGCTAGTGCAATAAACTCAAGTCAAGGTGTCGGACTATAGCTACATGTAGTTTGTTATTGTCAAACTCAAAGACAAACTGTTCTGTTCTGATTTTAGTTGGAGTTGAGCATGAATGATGATGGACTTTATTTTCAACATAAATCACATTATATGTACGTAGTATATAATTACCATTCGGTGTTAAGTAAACGATCCATGTTGTGTGGCAACGCTTCGCCATCGCGTGGCTCTTCCCCTGCGTTTTCCGCTTGGGCCGGGGCCAAAGGCTCATAACGGTACGGCTGTACACCTCTGACGACCAACGCGGGGCCCCCGTCGTCATCCACACCGACATCGTCGTTACTTAAATCGTCTGATTCAGGTTCTTCGTCGACACCATTGTCAGAGTCATCGTTGTCCGAAGAGTCACTAAATTGGCCAAAAGTCTCCGATGTCACACTGTGTTCTTCCCAAGAACCGTCTGATTCTGCCATGATTTGTAATGACTAATGTAAAGTTCTCAAGATGCGAACGAGGGAAAAATAACACACGCTACCACCGGTACCGAGTCTTGAACTATACGTGCTGTGCAGGTTGTTTAGGGGAAACCAGGCTGTACAACCAAGTTGCCAGACTACACAAGCCCAGCTAGACCAAATCGAACCAGACAAGTCTCCCCAAATAAACGTCCAAGTACACCATCCTTGTGCAAAATTGCGTTCATTATTAGGGCCTAATTCAACATTTAATACAAAAATAGGCCTACATGTATATTTTAGTTGTGCATGTGTGGTGGATGCACAACAACAATGGACCATTCAAGTTTCGCCGATGGCACACACGAGCTGTAGTACTAGTGGTGCATACCCTACCCGGCGCGCGCCCTAGCCCTCATCAATAGCAATTAATTTACACACTGATTTTTCTTCTAAATGTGACGTCACACCTCATTGTGTTTATAAACAAAGATGACCTCTCGCTTTTCTGTATACGGGACTAATACACGTTGAAGATGAATGGCATTTAAAATGATTAAATTGCTACAAATGTTGAAAAAGCTTATTTAATTCAGTGTCGGTATGATATAATCTCCTGGAAAATGTGTAAACTAACAATGATTTCTTATTTTTGGAGTTCCTCTTTAAGTACACGAGAACAAAGGGATGTCCACACAACGATAGCTACGCTTACCTGTGTGTGTGTGTGTGTGTGCGTGTGTGTGTGTCTGGGTGAACGTACACACCATTCGTTGTGGGGTCCAAAACACAATAGAACAATTGGACCCCACAAGGTAACTATAGAAAATCTTGTACCCCACAGGAGAATTATAAGGAAAAGGGATAATAGAACGAACAAAGGAATACCCCACAAATCAATGTGCGTGAGGGTGTGTGTGTGTGTGTGTGTGTGTGTGAACGTACACACCATTCGTTGTGGGGTCCAAAACACAATAGAACAATTGGACCCCACAAGGTAACTATAGAAAATCTTGTACCCCACAGGAGAATTATAAGGAAAAGGGATAATAGAACGAACAAAGGAATACCCCACAAATCAATGTGCGTGAGGGTGAACGTACACACCATTCGTTGTGGGGTCCAAAACACAATAGAACAATTGGACCCCACAAGGTAACTATAGAAAATCTTGTACCCCACAGGAGAATTATATAGAAAAGGGATAATAGAACGAACAAAGGAATACCCCACAAATCAATGTGCGTGAGGGTGTGAACGTACATTCGTTGTGGGGTCCAAAACACAATAGAACAATTGGACCCCACAAGGTAACTATAGAAAATCTTGTACCCCACAGGAGAATTATAAGGAAAAGGGATAATAGAACGAACAAAGGAATACCCCACAAATCAATGTGCGTGAGGGTGTGAACGTACACACCATTCGTTGTGGGGTCCAAAACACAATAGAACAATTGGACCCCACAAGGTAACTATAGAAAATCTTGTACCCCACAGGAGAATTATAAGGAAAAGGGATAATAGAACGAACAAAGGAATACCCCACAAATCAATGTGCGTGAGGGTGTGTGTGTGTGTGTGGGTGGGTGAACGTACACACCATTCGTTGTGGGGTCCAAAACACAATAGAACAATTGGACCCCACAAGGTAACTATAGAAAATCTTGTACCCCACAGGAGAATTATAAGGAAAAGGGATAATAGAACGAACAAAGGAATACCCCACAAATCAATGTGCGTGAGGGTGTGTGTGTGTGTGTGTGTGAACGTACACACCATTCGTTGTGGGGTCCAAAACACAATAGAACAATTGGACCCCACAAGGTAACTATAGAAAGTCTTGTACCCCACAGGAGAATTATAAGGAAAAGGGATAATAGAACGAACAAAGGAATACCCCACAAATCAATGTGCGTGAGGGTGTGTGTGTGTGTGGGGGTGTGAACGTACACACCATTCGTTGTGGGGTCCAAAACACAATAGAACAATTGGACCCCACAAGGTAACTATAGAAAATCTTGTACCCCACAGGAGAATTATAAGGAAAAGGGATAATAGAACGAACAAAGGAATACCCCACAAATCAATGTGCGTGAGGGTGTGTGTGTGTGTGTGTGTGAACGTACACACCATTCGTTGTGGGGTCCAAAACACAATAGAACAATTGGACCCCACAAGGTAACTATAGAAAGTCTTGTACCCCACAGGAGAATTATAAGGAAAAGGGATAATAGAACGAACAAAGGAATACCCCACAAATCAATGTGCGTGAGGGTGTGTGTGTGTGTGAACGTACACACCATTCGTTGTGGGGTCCAAAACACAATAGAACAATTGGACCCCACAAGGTAACTATAGAAAATCTTGTACCCCACAGGAGAATTATAAGGAAAAGGGATAATAGAACGAACAAAGGAATACCCCACAAATCAATGTGTGTGAGGGTGTGTGTGTGTGTGTGTGTGTGTCCGACTGAAACACCTGTGTTCGTTTTTATCGAACACTTCCTTGCAATTATGTACTAGTATCTACACAAAATACACTGCAAACAATACTGTCACCTCAAATATTTCTTTCTTAAATAAACCAACCAATATTTACACCCAAATTATTGCCATATTGTGCTAATATCTTTACAACTAATACTGGAAACAGTAATGTCAACTTATCATGTATTTACAGATACTCATGTCACACATCTCAATACAACATTTATCATATTCTTAGTATCTACAATGTTAGTCTGTATCAATGGGTTACGTTGAAACAGTAGGCGGTAGCAGATTTAGCTGCTTTTTTTTCCATTGCTCATTTACTTCTGAGCATAGTGCCCATTACATTTCGAACAATAACAAACACTTCATTAGTCTCCTGCCACCTACCGTCCCAAAAAACTCCCACTCAGTCTCATCTACCCACCCGTCCTGTCGATCGGGTCTTGCCTAAAATTACTTTTGGACGAGTTAGTACTACTTCGACGCCGAAGGAACACACTGCAAAATTATTCAGTTTATTTCAAGATATCATAACTTAACAGTAAACAAAGAACTTGGGACATCAGTGCCCAATATTATCAATACATCCGAAACCCATGTCAACGTTTTCATCAAAAGCTTAACCTCTAGTTATTTTTTATTATACAGCTTTAGTGCGTCTTGTCAATGGGAACACTCCTCGTGAAGGTAGAGTGGAAGTTTATTACCAATGTCAGTGGGGTACAATCTGTCACCGTGGCTGGAGCATTGAAGAGGCTAATGTCATCTGCAGACAGCTTGGCTACCCTTCTGCATCCCAAGCCTGGCGAGATGCTCACTTTGGTGAAGGATCAGGACCGATTCTACTGAGCAATGTTGCATGTAATGGAGATGAGTCAAACATCGACCAGTGTGATCATTATGGATGGTTTAATCATAACTGTGGTCACGACTACGATGCTGGAGTGACTTGTGATCTCACAACTCCTCCACCCAGTAAGTTTACTTTAATTTTATAAAATACATACATTGCTATCAGCAGTACCGTCAATACCTTTCTTGCTTAATACATCGCTATGGAGAATTTCAGCTCCTGTGTGATGACATTTTTCACAGGTTAGTTTATTTCGTAAAAATTATACTGCATTAAAATAAGGTGCAAGCATCGATCAGTGCGATCACAGTGGATGGTTCAATAATTACGCGTAGCGATGTAGTCGTTACTACGTCGTGGGGGTAAGTTTTCTGAATTGTTTGTGATAAATGAGTGTTTATAGTTACCAATCAGTAAAGTTTTAAGGTAACCACTGTTTTCTTGGACAAGGTTTGCGGTTTTGATTTTGTGCACTTTCATTGCTGCTGTGATACCGAGTTCCTGTTGTGTTCTCCACAAAAAACGCCTTCGTTTGTCAAGGATAATCATGACACTTGTTACAAATGTAAACAGTATACTCAATCTTATCTTTACGTCAACAATAGACTACCATTTGGTTTAAACTGTCCAGGAGAGTGTACATTTATATATCTCTCAATACAATTTTTATTTCAAATGCCCTATGAAGAAAGTAATGTCTTACGTAGTATCTATGGCACTAGCTAATATTTCCTGAGAAGTTTAACCTAGGTTTATCTGCGTTCTCTGGGGGTCGGGACAATGATCTCCTCTCCCTATTTCTTTAAATCTTTCAGTAGATATGTACACGAAACTTCGCAAGGTCGTTGAGTTTATCAAGTTCTATCTGATAAGATCATAAATAATGTTCATACGTCATCGTCAGCCATTTAGTAAACAGTACTTCCCCATATTTTCTTTATTTTCATTTGGCCATCAAACTTGGCACATATGTTGTCTTAAGTATAGCAATACTATGGCCATGAATTTAGTAATTTTGTACAAAAAATTACTTTTACCCATAATGACGATTTTGAAAATTGGTTAACCAAAAGTGCAGTAAAGGCTGACATAATTCCATCCATAGTACTGTTTAGGTTGTAAATTAATATATTAATAATTTTTTCAAGATCAGTATTTGAAAGCTGATTTAAGATTTGAGGCTTTGCATGGTGGAATATAGATATCGTTTTGGTTTGCGGTAACACCATGTGTTTATCTCAACTATCGCGAAGCTGAGGTACTGCATCTAAAAATAACTAGTCTGTGGTCTGGAGGGGTCTACCGTGCACCCCCCCCTCCCCCATCCCCCCGCCATAACCCACCGCTACCGATATTTTTCTTTCCTTTGGACCAAAATTGACACTGTCTTCTGCGTTGACATCGAGTCAGCAAATGGAATCTGCATTTCGTGAATCCAAGTCCATCTCGAATACTGCTTCAAGTTCGTCACAAGTTATGGACATTACAGTGCATGCTACACATGTCAATCGGTCACAGGGCACTCCAACGAAACTTACGCCACATCGTACTGCACCTGGAGACGGTAAGCACGATTCACATTCATCTCAACAGTCATCCAGACTAAAGTGCTTTCGTTGTGGTAGTACAGAACACAAAGCTAACTTTTCAAGGCTAAAAATATTGAATGTTCCAAATGCAAGAAAAAGGGACATTTTTGCTCGTGTATTTAATCCTCGGGACAAGTTCGACATGTGTTTGGTGTTGATAGTGATACGAGTGCTGTTTGTCATGTATAATAAGTACAACACTGTCAGTTATAGTGTAATAGCCCCCTCACGTGAATACTTAATGAGTCGTATCGATAAACGATACTGGATCAATAAATCACTTTGACAACCAACATGGCGTGTTCGAGTCACATCATTATAATTATGTTGTCAGTAGAAGGGATCTAAAAAGTCAACAAAATGGACCAATTAGACCCACCCAGCGGCCTCGGCCTAGAGGGACACCCTGCGGACAATTTGAAATGGTTTGTACAGCGTTTTGACCTATAATGCTAGCGTCAGGTAAGGCGAACAAACCCGAACCACAGCAAACGGCACTGTTCCTCACACTCGTAGGCGAAGATGCATTTCGCGTGTACAACACATTTGCATGGGATGATCCGGATGACAAAACTAAACTACAGAAAGTGAAAGAAAAATTCCATGAATAATGCAAATTAAAGGTCATACATCCCAAGCTGTCATAAGGAATAATTTCTTTACGCATCAACAGAAGGATGGAGAAACTATCGATCAATACGTCACCGAGCTAAAAACTCTAGCTAAAGACTGTGAATTTGAGCACCTAACCGAAGGGATTATTATAGACATAGTCGTCTTTGGAGTTAAGAGTCAAACACTGAAAGAAAAAATGCTCAGTGTACCTGACCTTGACTTAAAGAAAGCTGTATATATCTGCAGAGCATCTGAGTACAGTAAGAAACAAATAAACAATATAAACAATGGAGACAATAATGACAATGAAGAAACAATTCACAAGGTGAATGTAAACAAGCCATACAAGCAAGACACTGGAGCTAGGCCAAAGCAGACAAGCACTGGTACTACATATAATCAAAGTTCAGGCAACAGGACACGATACACAAAGAACTGCAACAGATGCGGATGGCAGCATCACCCGAAATCTTGTCCATCATGGGGTAGACAGTGTAGTAAATGCAAAAAGCCAAATCACTTTGCTGAAGTTTGCCGTACAAGATCAACAGTTGATGCAGTTGATGAAGAATTTAGCGAGCTGTTCATCGGTGACATAGGAGATCACAATAGACAAACAGACGAATGGTGGGTCAATCTACACACAGAGAAGAAGCGTGTTCCTCTAAAGATAGACACATGAGCAAAAGCGAACTTAATATCTCAAGCGACATACAAAAAGGTTGCCCCAAACGTAACAATCAGAAAGACGAACAATAAATTGGTCACATACAGTGGGCAATGTATTCCCTCCCTTGGCGTATGCACCCTGAAAGTAAATCACAAAGGCAGTCACAGTAAGCTGGATTTCTGTTTTGTTGAAAAAGGTCAAAGTATCTTAGGTCTTGAAGCAGCTGTGGCATTAGGTCTCATACAAAGAGTAGATCAAGTCAAGAGTAAGAAAATGAGCGATATGCCAATAATAGAAGAATACGACGACGTATTTGATGGAATCGGATGCATGCCAATGGAGCACCACATCCAGCTAACAGATAAAGCAGAACCAGCGGTACATCCACCCAGACGAGTACCCTTCGCACTGAATGAAAGACTAAAAGAAGAACTTGACAGACTAAGGGAACAAGGCATAATAGAAAAAGTAGATTATCCTACTGAATAGGTAAATTCATTGGTCATAGTAGAAAAACCAAACGGCAAACTCAGACTATGTTTGGATCCATCCCAAAGAGCTCAATCAGGCAATCAAAAGAGAGCATCATCATATTCCAACCATAGATGAATTAATGAGGAAATTAAATCAGGCTCAATACTTTTCTATACTTGATGCAAACAATGGGTTTTGGCAAATACCTTTGGATACTGAACGTTCAGATCTTTGTTGTTTCAACTCCCCATTTGGCCGATATAAGTTCATGAGATTGCCATTTGGAATACATAGTGCATCCGAAGTGTTTCAAAAGAGAATGTCACTAATCATAGAAAATGTAGATGGTGCAGTATGCTACATAGATGACATTTTGGTATATGGTAAAACAAAACAAGAACATGATGAAAGGCTGAACAAGGTTCTTGAGCAACTCAGAGCAAACAATGTGAAACTGAACAAACAGAAATGCAAATTTGCACAGACAGAAATTCAGTACCTAGGTCATGAGTTAACCAAAGAAGGCATAAAGCCAGACAAAGTAAAGGTCAAGGCACTTTTAGAGATGCCAACACCAGAATCTAGGAAAGATTTAGAGAGATTTTGAGGCCTAATACAATACATAGGGAAATTCATCCCATCTTTGTCAGAAATCTCAGCTCCACTCAGAATATTGATGCAAAAAGACATCGAGTGGCATTGGTTAGAACAACAACAATAAGCATATGACAAGCTGAAGAATCTAGCAGCCAAATCAACAACACTGAAATACTATGATGTAAATAAACCAGTAGAAGTGTCAGTAGATGCAAGTAAAGATGGATTAGGTGCAGTGTTGATACAGGAAGGTTCCCCAGTGGCGTACGCATCCAGAGCGCTGACGCAAACAGAAAAAGGATACGCGCAAATTGAAAAGTAAATTCTAGCGATCAAATTTGGATGCACCAAATTCCATCAATACATCTACGGAAAACATGATGTAGTGATAATAAGCGATCACAAACCACTGGAAACAACCACAAAAAAGCCTCTGTCAACAGCGCCACCACGAATCCAAAGGATGTATTGCTCGTAACACAGAAATATGACATAATCGTGAAGCATAAAGCAGGCAAAAGTCAAGAAATGATAATAGCCGATGCATTGTCAAGAGCATACCTAAAGGAAGAAAATTCAGACCAAGAAACAAATGATTTGGAAATACAAGTTCTCAAATTTGCCAATTAGTGACGAAAAACTGGAAGAGTTAAAAAAAGCCACTAATCAAGACCAAGCATTGCAAAACATCAAAATTACAGTGCAAAATGGTTGGCCGAATTCAAAAGAAAATCTTCAAAATGATGTAAAGCCATATTGGCATTTCAGAGAAGAAATCTACACATCAGCAGATGATCTCATGTTCAAAGGTGAAAAGTTGATAGTACCTAGATCACTGCAAAGAGAAATGCTTGACAAAATTCACAGTAGTCACATGGGCATCAACAAATGCAAAGCTAGAGCCAGAGATATATACTATTGGCAAGGCATGTCAAGTCAAATTCAAGACTTATGTAGCAAGTGTTCAACATGTTTGGAGTACAGAAAATCCAACAACAAAGAACCACTGAAACCACACCCTGTGCCTGAACGTCCATGGTCAAAAGTAGGCACAAATTTGTTTCAGTTAGGTGGATAAAGTTACTTGATAGTTGTGGATTATTACTCCAAATTCCCTGGAAGTCATGCTACTAGAATATACCACAAGTCAAGGTTTAATCACTGCCATGAAAAGCATATTTTCACGCCGTGGTATCCCAGATCAAGTAGTGGCAGATGGAGGTCCACAATACAGCAGTAAAAAATTCAAAGAATTTGCAAGAAAATGGCAATTTGTACATGTCATGTCTAGTCCAAGATTTCCACAGTCTAATGGCATGGCAGAGAGAACAATCCAAACAGTGAAAAATATGCTGAAAAAAAAAGCAATTCAGAGCAATCAAGATCCATATCTCACACTGCTTGAGTGTAGAAACACACCTATAGATGAATCAAATAATCTTGGTTCACCAAGTCAGTTGCTAATGACCAGGAGAACAAGAACAACCATACCAATCAATCCAAAATTATTAGAACCAAAGATAAAGACAAATGTTCATGATCAGTTGAAGAAAAGACAAAATAGTCAAAAAGAGTACTATGATAGAAGCACCTCACACTTACCAGAGTTGAGAGTGGGTGACACGGTGGGGTGGCAACCAGCTGTTGTAACTGAAAAAGCACCTGAGCCACGATCATACAAGGTAACCACGCCAACAGGTGTACTAAGAAGAAACCGAAAACATCTGATCAAAACAAAAGAAAAACCTCCCTGCTTAGAACCACCTGATGACTTGAATCTAGAAAGTGAAATAGATCAAGGGTATCACACAAATGAACCAAACCAAAATGTGGCACAAGAAACACAGCCATATATACAGGTTGTACAAACAAGCAGTGGACGAACAGTAAAACCACCACAAAGGTACATGTATGATGAGTAGTAAAAACAAAACAAAACAAAAGGATTATAATACTGTACTATATGTTTAAAATTAAAACATTTAAAGTTAAAAGTTGTTGATCAACTTAACATAACTTGCTTTGAAAATTTTAGAGTTTCACTAGAAATTGTTGAGTTAAAGTTACATTTCAAGAAACTGAAAAGTTACTTCAAAACTTAAAGTTTGGAACTTGAAAGAAATCAAGTATACTTTTGTTATTGTTACCAAGTTTACACAAAAATATAAAATGGTTGCAAGGGTATAAATACCACAGTAACACAGTAAACAAGAGACATTGAGACAAAATATGAGTTGAAAACAATTTTATTGATTTTCAAAACAATAACCTTAAAGTTGATTGCAGATACATGTATTATAGAATTTGTGTCAAAAGCACAAAAGCACAAAGTAAAGTTATTACAAAGTGCTTAAGGATAGGGATGTCATGTATAATAACTATGACACTGTCTGTTATAGTGTAATAGCGCCCTCACATGAATACTTAATGAGTCGTATCGATAAACGATACTGGATCAATAAATCATTTTGACAACCAACATGGCGTGTTCGAGTCACATCATTATACTGTTAGTGACTCTGAATTACATGTACTTACCGTTGTTACATCACAGTCCTGTAGTATTACATGGACTTCGACTTATTGCATTTTTCTTGCTCATGATTTGTTTTTGTTTCTTGTTCAATAATTTTTTTTTCTTTAAGTTCAGTAGTTTAAAAGTTGCATTCCTATTTGTATTCCAGAATCTTAAATTTCTCAGGTTTTAACCTTGTGATTTTTCCAAGTGTTTTTACCATGGCAAGTTTCACATGTATTAACTCTCTCCTGAACTAAATTAGTAAACTTTATCTGCTCAGTCTATTAAAAAAACAACACTCTTTTTGGAACATGTTGCAAATATATACCTGTGTGCAAAAGAAAAGTGAAACACACCAGAGCCACTTCATTTCATTATTTAAGTGTTTATTTTGTTTACTGTGGTAATTCAAAGCAAGGTGAAGAGGGATGTAGTATCCTCATTAGGCGCTCTATAGAAGGTCAAGGGTCAAATGTTCGATTGTTACATCAAAATAGTATGTACAGTGTCAACAGTGTATCTAGTTTGTGCCCCAATTAGACATAGTACAAACCTCCAGACATTACATACATGTCAAAATCTGCTCGCCGCGTTTGCTCGTCCCCATCACCTTTATCCAAAGGCGCTGGTACACTCCGATATCTCTGAGCTCTCATTGGTTAATTTTTGTGACCCAACGTAATCCGCGGTCGCTACTTCCTGTTTATGTTCGTATGAAACTAACGATTCATTTTCCGTGTTTTTAAAACGTGATTGATGCCTGGGAAGCGTTGGGTTTAACTTGGAGGGCAAACGTGCCGTTTGAGCTTGTGTGCTCAATCCGTTTCCATGTTACGGCCGAGTCTCTTCGCTCCTCGCGGCCGTGTCGCACGGTGTGCCAACTCGACCGACGCGGTTGCACCTCCTTATAGGACTTACTAATACACCACCACATAATTATAGGCCTGCACGATAGCCACATACATGGACACTACTAATAAAACAAAGAAAGGCATTAATGTGCTTATTTTTTATTTTATTTTCGGGTCTCAATATTAAACAGGTCTGATTTAAAATCCCACCAAGGTTAACATTTTTATTATAGATATTTTCAGTCCCATAGTTGGGTTTTCTCTGCAAGGCTTTGAAGGGAAAATATTTTGCATCATAAATATATGGCATAAGATTTATTGAAACAATGTTTTCCTATACCATGGATGATGGAGTTTTGCAATAATTCTAATAAACAGTGGTGTTTAGAATTATAGAACAAATTAATTAAAATTTGATTTGTTCTAGCATTTTCTAGGATTAGCAAAGAAAAACACATGGCCTCAAGAAGCGAGGTAATAAATGACTGAATTATTTTGCACATGAGCTTATTGGATTGGTTAAAAACAAAATATTTATTCATGATTGTATAATTTAATAAAATTCTAAGTAAGAGTAGTAGTAATGTGACTGGGCACAAAATATATTATAAAAATAAAATAAAAATGGTGTAGGTGACAGTAGGTCATGGTTCCTGCTCCCTACCATTCCCACTGCACCCCATTTTGTAAATGCTGGATACAAGGCTAATAAGTATATTTTCCTTTCAGACAGTGATTATTGGAGCCAAAAATTGCTAGGATCATTGAACACAAGTCAGAATGTATCTAACATTACGTAGCTCAACATAAATACAACTTCCACAGAGTTGTGGCTTTTTATCTCTAAAAACAAAACTATATTCACAAAGATTTTGTAGCAACGCATCCAATGTGTGTGTACACTGCACTTGGGAGCCGTCCATAAAGTACGTACGCACGAAATGCCGACTTTTTTGACCCCCTTCCCCCTATACGCATGGCATACGCAGTGGCTCCAACCCCCTCCCCACCCCCCTGTACGCATATGCATTCCATATCTCTTTTTGACTTCTCAGACTACCTTGTGTGTTGGCAGACGTCTGTCGCGAACGACAATGTCACAGTTAGACGGGTCCATCAAGGACGTCTTCCTCTCCTCATCTTGTTAAAAGTCTGTTGGTGGTCATATCTCATCCCGTCGTGGAGCATAGATCTCCAGCCAGATCGGTTGCTAGCCAACTGTGGCCATGACCTGGTGGGGATTTGGAAGTCTAACAAGTCTCTCTTTAGGACATCCTTAAAACGCAATCTGGGACGTCCAACTGGTCGGTCTCCATATTCAAGGGCTCCATAAAATATGGAGCGGGGGAGTCGATACGGGTCCATACGGGTCACATGACCTGCCCAGCGGAGACGGGTGAAATTGAGCCTTGATGATAATGGCTGAGACTTGGTTATCTTGAACAATTCCTCATTTGATAGTTTGTCCTTCCAGGTAACTCCCAGAATAGAGCGGAGACATCTTGTATGGAATGCACTCAGTCTGCTTTCTTGTCTTCTGTATGTCGGCCAAGTTTCAGCACCATAAAACAATACACTAAGCACACAGGCTTCATAGATGCGAACTTTGGTGCAGATGGATAGTTGTTTGTTGTTCCATACTCGCTTAGAGAGGCGCCCAAATGTAGATGCAGCTTTTCCAAGCCGAACAGAGATTTCCTGGTCAAGAGTAACATTGAAGGTCATTGTGGAACCGAGGTATGTGAACTTGTTTACTCGATCCAGTGTTATGTCATTGATGGTGAACTGGTGGTTGTCATGTGGCTCAGATGATAGGGTCACGGTCTTCTTCAGGTTGATAGTAAATCCAAAGTCGGCCCAGGACTGTGAGAACCCATCAAGCAGCTCCTAAAGTTGTCTGGGACTGCTAGCACATAGTGCTGCATCATCAGCATAAAGTAGTTATCTAGTGATGAAATGTTGCACTCTGGTTTTCGCTTTGAGGCGAGATACACTGAAGAAATTACCGTGATCTCTCGTAATAAGTGAAACTCCAGTAGAGGTAGGTAGATTTATAAAGGCTCTCCAAAACACGAAGGAGAAATATATACCAAACAGTGTCGGCGCCAGTACGCATCCCTGTTTGACTCCTCTATTGATCGGAAATGTGTTTGATAGGTCGCCATCGTACTCGACACAACCCTGCATCCCCTCATGAAAAGATCTTATCAGGGATAGTAGTGTTGGTGGGCAACCTGCCTTCTGTATAGTGATTGGCGATCGACAAGGTCAAAATCCTTCGTTAGATCCACAAAAGCTATGTGCAGTGGCTGTTGCTGTTCTCGGGCTTTTTCCTGCAGTTGCCTTACAGAGAATATCATGTCTTGTAATCGGGCAAGAACCAGTCGAGCTAGCAGTTTTCCGGTGACACTCAAGAGAGAGATACCTCTGTAATTATTACAGTCACCCCGATTTCCTTTTTGTTTGTACAAAGTTGTTATTTTCGCATTCTTGAACTCCTGAGGTACTCTCCTGGCAGACCAACAGAGAGAAACAAGTTGGTGCAGTCTCTCAGCTAAAGGTTCAATGCCAGCTTTCAGAAGCTCCGCGGGAATGGCATCTTCACCGGCAGCCTTACCATGTGGCATTCGTTTGATAGCAGCTGTCACTTCTTCGAGATCAGGTTCTGAATCTATGTCATTCATTGGTGGTGCATTAGGGAGAGAGGCGATTGTATCAGGTGAGACCTGACTCTGCCCTGTGTAGAGTTCACTTTAGTGTTCAATCCAGCGATTCAGTTTGTCTTTGATCACAGTACCATCCTTCTGTTTGAGTACTCCACAGGTCTGAGCAGTTGGTCCTGTGACCCTCTTTATTCCCGCGTACATCCCCCTGGTGTCACCGCGTTCCCTTGCCGTCTCAATAGCCAGGCAGATGGAATCCCAGTACTCACGAGCACAGGCGCGAACAGCTCTTTGGGCATAAGCTCTCGCTGAACAGTGGGCAGTGCGAGCCTGTCTGGTTGGTCTAGCTTTCAGTCTTAGTAGAGTTTTCCTATTTTCCTCTAGCACTGGTTGGATGATAGGGAGTGAGGCATTTTACCAGTCAGGGTTTTGTTTGACTTTCTTGCCATATGTTGCGAGTGCCGTTTCATGGATGGTCTTCCTCAAGGAACCCCAGTATGCATCAGGGTCAGTCGCAGCGGGTAGGTTTTCCATAGCAGAGACCAGCGAATCACAGAAGGCCTCGTTGAGAGCAGGTATGGCGGTTTTGTGTGTGTCGATTTTTGCAGATTGTCTCTTTTGACGGTGGAAAGGCTTAGGCTGCAGCGACATCGTAGAACAGACCAAGCTATGATCCGTGTCACAGTCCGCACTGTGATAAGTGCGGGTGTTTCGAACTTCCTGTTTATGTATCTGTTTCACTAAGACGAAATCGAGCTGGTGCCATAATTTGGATCGCGGGTGACACCAGGTCTGCTTTCGGTGAGGTTTTCCTGGGAACATTGTGTTGGTGATACACAAGTTTTGCCGGCAGCAGAGCTCGAGTAGTCGTTGGCCATTTTCATTCATATTACCAACTCCAAATTTGCCTATACAATCGGGCCAGCTATTATAATCGGAGCCAACTCGTGCATTCATGTCACCGAGTAAAACTGTTCGGTTGGTCTCAGCTGAGGTTCGGAGAAGATCTTCCAGCTGGTTGTAGAAAAGGTCCTTGTCAGACGCATCATAGTTCAGAGTTGGAGCGTAGGCAGAGATAACTAGGATCTGCCCCAGTCTGGTGTTCAGTCTGAGTGAGGATAGTCTCTCATTGACAGCTGTTGGAGTCTGGATGCTGCCGATGTGGCAGTTTCTGATAGCAAAGCCTGTACCATGGGTCCGTGGCTCTCCAGCTGGTTTCCCAAACCAGAAAAAGGTGTAATTCTCTTCCCTGATGGTACCAGTGTCTGAGAGCCTTGTCTCTTGTAGGGCAGCGATGTCAGCATTTCGCTTCAGAAGCTCCGTGACAATGGTGGCAGTTTTTCTCGGTTCCAGATCAGCATTGTCTAACTCAAAGTCAGGGGACATTCCTGTCGTCATAGTCCGTACATTCCAGGTTGCGAATATAAACTTTGAAGTTGCGGGTTGTTGAGGCACACTTGGTTCCCAGATACACCCGTACTGGGAGTGTGTTGGTGTGAGTAGCACCTTATTGACCAGGGGCTGCTTGGCTTAAAGCGGGCGGTAACTTACTATGACGTTAAATAACATATCCCACTGTCGACTACAATCCCTGGCGCTAAGCCCTTAAACACCATGGGCCTAGGCTTATAACCAGTAACTATCATAGTCCGGTTTGGTTTGCAGATGAGACTTGCCTGCAGTGCACCTCTGTGGTTGATGGTTAGGCTGTCTGATGGATGGTCTAAGCCAGGACAGTTAAAGCACCTTGGATGGTCCTGTCATTGATCAAGGGCTTCTCTCGTCCAGAATCCGCCTGTGGCAGAGGAAAGGCAGTGCCAATACGTCTGAGGTAGATCCTGGATGCAGGGGCTGCCATAGGAGTCAGCAATGCTGAGTTCAAATGCCTAATGGGACCCCAGCTCCATTTTTGATGGATGGCCGTTGACTCTCACAATGAGAGTTCATCCGTCCTTAAAATCAGGTTTTGTTTTTAGTCCTGATAGGGTGTCCATCCACCCTCCTCATCACAGGGGAATCCCCCGGGTGGGGGTGCCGGTTGAGTCGCCGACAACCCGACCATGCGACAGGTAGTACTGGGCTACATGGTACCAGTAGCAGATCTTTCTTCTTGACGTGACCTGACAGACTACCTTATTCTAGCATCATTAAACGTCACAGTACACCTGCTGTAGTAGTATGATTCGCATGTCGCATCCAAAGACTGAAATAAATCACAAAATGTTGACAGAAAAACATTTGCAAACATTTTTATTAATGGACCAGGATGAATGATTGATCTTGTGCTTCCGTGAGTTGCAACTGTTTCTTCTTCGTTGGATTTGCTTTTTTGTACATCTCCACAAGTTTAGCGTAGCGCCCTGAGTTGGAATTTCTCCCGGTACTAGCCATTCTGACCGTGTTTTTTATCCGACAAAATAAATGCAGGCTTCAAGCCACTATTTTTTCAGTATTTAACAAACAACTCATGCAGCCGTCGATTACATCACCATGGGAATATTTACAGGTACATCGTATACAGATGTACTACATTACATTGTGAGCGACAGCATGCGTGTGAAATTGATACATTGTATCAATCAACTGTACGTTTCCGGTGTACACTGCCGGTTTCATAGCAGTCTTTTTATTTTAGTAATGTTGTGGTCTATAGGCCGAAGTTGGCTGGCGGTAGCGCTGGGAAGATAAATTTACTTTTGGTTGGGGTGAAGGGTACTGTCTAATAACTGTTTTTCGATGCACAAAAGCTGGTCCTGGTAGTTATTTATGAGATAGTACATTGATTTCATGATAATTCATTAAAAGCAAATTGTCGGTTTGCGGACGGTACGCATTGGCTTGGACCCCCCTCCCCCCTGTACGCATGGTGTACGCAATATCAACAACCCCCCCCCCCACTTCGTGCGTACGTACTTTATGGACGGCCCCTTGTACGGCAGGCTTGCGCGCGTGTTGACCATGTAGGGTTACCCATGATACTTGCGACTTTGATATTGTGAAACGAATTGGAGTGTACCAGCGGTACTGGATTGTACTGGTAGGCATGAGCGAACTCGCTATGCGCGAGTACCTGTATGTACTATACTGTAATGTACAACGTGTGCGTGGACGTGAATGCATTTAATATGCATATGCAGTGTGTGTGGGATTAAATGGGGTCAAAGTTAGGGGCCTGTGATTGGCTATCATTTCAAATAACCCACCCACAAATCAACAATTTTTGCATTTGACTTTCCATTGAAATTCCCATGGGAAAATAAAGAAACACAACAACTATATAGTTAATTGTCCTTAATTAATTAATCACAAACATTATTTGTTCCTATAAGTAGAAACAAAACTTTTATTTTCAATAATAACTTTAGTTTAGTTTGTTCATTTCAATGTAATACAGTATACAACACTTATAATCAAAATATCATTAATCATTTTCAATGCATAATATCACATTGTTAAAAATTTACACCAAACTGAAAAATAAATGTATGTGGGGAAGTTAAATTATTGCAAAGGATGGGTTAGATGCCTGACATTTGATTTAGTGAAGGTATATCTTTTAATTGCTATAAAGCGTAGAGTTTTAAGTAGCAGATATTGTATTATATTAATGGATATCAACATTTCTTCATTCCCCCATCAGTTATAATCCGTCTTATTGGTGGAAACTCTCCTTACGAAGGTAGAGTTGATGTATACTACCAAGACCAATGGGGTACAATATGTAGTAATGGATGGAGCATTAATGAAGCCAATGTCATCTGTAGACAGTTAGGCTACCCTTCTGCATCCCAGGCCTGGCGAGATGCTCACTTTGGTCAAGGATCAGGACCGATTCTACTGAGCAATGTTACATGCAATGGTAATGAATCAAACATCGATCAGTGTGATCACAGTGGATGGTTTAGTCATAACTGCAGTCACCAGGAAGATGTAGGAGTGACTTGCGGAGAAGTAATTGGTGTATCAACCCCTTCACCAGGTGAGTTTTTGAACGATTCAGGCTAAACAGCAAAATAATGGATACATAATAATTATGCACAATATCACATTATATGGATTGATATCTTAACCCTATCAGGCCATGTGGCCACTCCCCCTCCTATGACATTTTTTAAAATAATATCTCCAGAACGCTTTGTCCGATCACACGGAAATTTTCTAACTATTCTTTACCAAAAATTAACGATAATGTGTGTTTATGATTTACCATGGAAACCGTTTATTTTGAACATGTCCAATTAAATTTCCACTTCGTTGTTAAAATACTAGATTTTTGATACTTTAAGACATTTAAATGTGTTTTGTTGTCAACTTTCAAACTCTGAACTGGACAATATTGAGCCATGTGGCCTCTTCCAATGCATTCTGGGAATTCAGTATGGCCGCCAGACTTCAACGATACATTTAAAATAAAGGGGAGATTTGAACCTTGTTTAGTATAATTATATTAAGTTATTATTTCATTGTAAACATGATTTTATTACGCTCATGATTGTTTCGTAATTTTGATTGAAACATTCGGCCCCTTTCTTCGGTTTTTTAAAACCTTTCAACGCTCCCGCCGTTGGCGGTGCACTTCCATTGCACCATATTGCATGTGCAATACGATAAATTATCAGTACTGAAGCTCCAGCGGTCAAGAAAACCAGCGAAAAACTCTTCGTGACTGTGACGTCTTCAGTGGGAGTCGTGTGTACCATGAACCTGGAAGTGGCTATCCTTTAACGTGTGTTTACTTGAGGTGTCTATAGAAATGTAGTTTTTTACATTATTTTCAAATAATTAGTACAGTTAGTACGCATAACTATCTAAATTTGGTGGATGTACATATAATATTGCCAAGAATTCTGCCACTAGCAGAGGCTGCAGCTGTTCGTGAATCGACGATTTGCAGCGCCCATTCTGCCGAGGATATGAGAGATTTTTCGTCAAACTTATAGTGTAACGTTAGTTTGGGGTTGAACTAGGGCTGTGTGTTTTCGGATATTTTTGAAACCGGATACCCGAAATCAGGAAACTTCGGATACCCGGATACCCGTTTTAATTTTTGTTGAAAACATGCCTCCGGTGGTTCACAAATACATGTGCTGTAAATGGTAACAAATTGACTTTTATAATACAGAGGATACCATACTTAAATCGATCTTTTCTTTATTGGAGTGTAATCTCTTGAATTTAAAGATAATTGTTTGTACAAGTGCATTGTTCAAGAGTCACAGATTTCTGTTTGCACCCAGCGGCGGCGCCATACCTGTTAAACTGGGGGGACAAGAGGGGGGCAAGCTTAAATTTAAGGGGGGCAAACATTACTCTTTAAAGTAATTTTGTACTGCTGAAAAAGCATTGACTTAACATCGGGGAAAAAATTGGGGGCGGCAAAGAAAGTAACAGGCATTTGCCCCCCCCCCCCCCCCCCCTCCCCCCCCGCTCTTGCATGTCAGAAGAGGTTATATATAACTACTTTATTATTTCAAGTTATCTCAACTATTGTTAAAATAAATTCTTGGTTCTTATGTTTTAACTATTATTGTTGTTTAATCTGCTGGGGGAGGGCTCACTGCAAAAAAATGGGGCCACAGAAAAAGTACACATTCAATATACTGATGGCGATATGTCACCCCTGGATCTGCTTATGGATGACACATTATTTGATTGCAAACTTTGATTCTATGCCCTGTTGATCATGATGACATTGTCCCTTTAAGGCAACATAGAAAGATTTATAAAACCAAGGATATTAGTATTGTCCAAGGATGCATTACGAATTAACTCTATACTCCTAGGCTACAGTACATGCGAACAGGAAATCTGGCAAAGATTGCCACAAGTGATATAAATGTCTCATGACAACTGTACATGTATCAGTGGGGTAACCAGGATTTTCAGAGATGGGGGACATTTTTAGGGGGTAAATTTACCGACACAAAATTCAAATTAACCAACAAATTATGTCGCTCAGAAATACCAAGTTTGTGAATTTACACACATACACAATTGGCTACGCCACTGATATGTATCCATTTGCCAGAGTATCAAATATTCTGTACCTTGGGCAAGTAGCAAGGATTTATTTATTTTTATTTGTGTGTTGTACCCCACTTATCTCAGTCATATTTCTTTGAGCGTAGTTATGGGGTTTTCTTTGCCTAAAAAGAAAAAGAAATCAGTGATAATAGCTAGTTGATATAGTAAAGAAGCCAAAGTAATGCCATCATGTGAATGGAACACTTAATAAAGAATATATACCAGCATCCATGCTATAAATGGAACATGACATCACACTTTGGTACTCTATAAATGAAGTGGGGGCTGACTTTGTAACTGAAAACAAATTATTACAAGACTAGCTATATTTAGAGATTTCTTTAAATTTAATAACTCTCTATTTAAGAATAATTATTTTTGGTGTGTACTGTTTTAAACACACACCCATATTAAACCTAATACATGTAAATGCATTGTGCCATAGAAAGTTTAGTATGCAAGTTAAGACAATTTATAATATACATGTATTATAATATAGATGTTATAAATGTTAGAAACCAAAATATGGAAATAATTATCTGAATAGCACAATATGAATTGTATTGACATATTTCACTTCTCATTAATCTCACTTATATTTATCCATGGTTTATTATTTATTTTCCTTAAAATATTTTATTTGTAAAACATAAGCGTTGTTGATGTATTTATATAATTGTTACATTAGCAATAGTACATCCACATTACAAACTTAATAACTGGAGAAAGTCTGAATAAAATATTTAATTAATTGGCAAATCAGATTGGAGTTGGAATTATCAATTTGAAGGGGGTGTAATTACTCACAAAGAAATTAGAATGATGATAATTCTTTTATCTGAAAGTTAAAGGGACAGTATCGTCACGCTCAACAGTGATAGTTTTAGATTAACTTAGGTGACTCAAAATAATACCCACATGATTTTTAGTCGATGCGTTCATCTTAAACTAGGACAGCGATTCCATGCCCTGTTGAAAGTGACGATCGTGACGATACTCCCTTTTAAGATGGTTGTGCGAAAGTCCCTCAACTTATATAGCGCCCTCAAGTGTTCTTGCATTCATGCGTACAATCGTTTCTAATAATTTGTGAAGTATAATCTTTGGCTGTGATTGTGACCCAAAATTACCTTAATTTTCCTATTTCCGTGCGTCGTTTCATGAACGTGAGTACATACAATGATTAGTGATAAATCCTCGTTCACAATATATATTGATTATCTCCAATTGTGTTAAATTACTGATATATTAGCCTCGAAGTTTGTAGTCTAATTTAGCGAAATATTGTTTCCCGATTACATGTGGCCTGTGTGTACAGTTCACGCATCATGTATGTCTCATTGCAGTAGGTACGATTTAGTAAACTCATGTATTGCCTTATTTCTCTTATTATTACAGAACCACGGTTTCCATGGCTACATCAGCTATTTCATGGGTCACACACAATGTAATCTACATCCAATTCTCCAGTTCTAGCTTGAAATCTATCTCAATAATTACCTTCTGATTGACATTGTAATTGCTGTGTTCCTGATTATATCATCTGAATAAACAATCAAGTATTGATCAAGTACCTGCTCTCACAGTTTAATCGCTGCCATTGTTCCTGTGTGCTACCCTCATTTGAACTAGTACTCCCTAAATTAAGAGTGAACCCGTCACTTCTTCACAATGGTAGTACACAGATATAATAATTCATACACAATTTACACATGTATTTAAATTAGTTCACTTATTCCTATTTTCTGAACAAATTATTTTAAACTTGAAAAATTGCATGAAATACAGTTCTCTGATCAAATAGGCAAGGGTGTAGACATTTGACTTGAATTATGTGCAAAGATGGATAAAGCAAAATAGCTTACTACAGAAAATTCACCAAAATGGAAACAAATTTCTTAATTGCAAGGGGAAAATTTTAGCTCGTACACATAATTTGTTTTAAAGAAAGCTGAAATACAGACGATGTGTTCAAAATGTTCAGTACTTTGAAATTAATAAAAATGAAATTAAATAATTGATAGTCTTTCCGGGTTGACCTGGGTACGAGATGACTCGAGTAACAGTTGACTTGATTACGAGTTCACTTGGGTAAGATTTTGGGGGTACGAGTTGACCTGAATACGAGATAACTTCGTCACCGTTTTCACGAAGTGCCATTTGGGCCACACAGCACAAAATACACGTTTCGAGATAATCGAGTTTTAAGTTGCTCACTTTTTGAAATTGTAGTTTCACCATCATTAACGGAGAATATTGCCAAATTATGTGCACAGAAACGGCTTATTTTGCTCTCAATTGTCCCTTTGTGAAAACGGAAAGGCAGCGCGCGCCACTACATACCTATAAATAGCTCACAATTGGCACTTCGTGAAAACGGAAAAAACGCCTCGCGCGTGAGTTTTGCCCTTCAGCGCGTGTACAAACCTATGCGGATTTATCGACATGTCGTGAACCAGTGTGAAACTTGTGTCCGTATAATTCTGGATTTGTACGCACGCTAATAGGGAAAATTGGGGACACAGTAGTTTTTGCGTTTTCACGAAGACAATTGTGGGCTATTTATCGGTCAGTAGTGGCGCACGCTGCAATTGGGAAAGTTGTATTGATGTGGGCGTTTTCTCGAAGGGATTATTGTCTTATTTTTTTAACTACGTTGTGATTAATCGTTCCGTTGTTGAAAATTTGATACATTTGGAAAGTTTGAAATCTGTTCTTTCACGCAGGGCACACATTTTACATGTATTTTGCGTCTTGAATATGACATGGTACGTTTAAAACATAGATATTACTTAAAGCTCGATGCCTGTGTGGCCCAATTGTCCCTTCGTGAAAACGCATCTTGCCCTTGGCCAATTAGTGTAATTACAAAACTAATGATTTTTAGACCCTGTAAATTTGTGGGATTGTAGATTTCAATGAAGTAATTCAGAATATCGAAAAAATTTAACTCGAAAAAAAAAACGATTTTCCCCAATTGGCACTTCGTGAAAACGGTGACGACTTGGGTAAGAATTGACGATGGGGTGGCAAAATAATACCACAGCCAGGAGCAATTTAAAGCCCTCCCCCCTCCAGCCTGTAAAATCTTGTGACACCTAGTCCGAATGCTTCTTCCGTTCTCAGTCTCCTATTTTTAGAATAATGTAATTTGTTCACAGCGACAAATTACATAATTATTCTAAGAATAGCAGACTGTGAACAGAAGAAACCATCATCACTGCAAAATTCTATTCAATTAATACAATCAATTTACTTGTGAAAACAATTTGTGCAGAGTTTTTATTTTAATATCCATACCCCATGGTGAATGAAATTAGAGTTGTTGTTGGGTCGATAGAAAATCACCACTGTAGATGCGGGGCAATGTGGGCTAAACTGATCATCGATGTAACTACATGTACAGTGTACAGCTGCCGGCGCAACCACGAATCTCCGCCTAATGTCGCCTTGGGAGGGTTCCCTCAAGCTTAAAATCACCATTACTAGTTAAAGGAAACACTTAGTATTCCGTCCATAATTCGCTAGTGTCAGACATTTTTAATAATAACAATAATGTGTGGACTTATATAGCGCACGTATCCACCAACTGAGTGGTGCTCAAGGCGCATTATATTATTACCCCTGCTCATAAGGCTCATAAGGCTCATAAATCATTCCTGAAACCATCTCAGCTCCCTGGGGAGTATACAGCTCAATTGCTGCCATTACAGCGCATATAGGGCTAATCAACCAACTCTGCTCTCACAGGTACCCATTTAACCCCTGGGTGGAGAGAAGCAATTATGGTTAAGTGTCTTGCTCAATGACACAAGTGTCACGGCCAGGATTCGAACCCACATTCTGCTGCTAACACCAGAACTTGAGTCCGGTAAGCTAGACCGCTCGGCCACGACACGGGGGTTTTCCTTTCGTTAAATGGTCGCGATCGATGTAACTTGCATTGTATAATACACGAACTCAAGCAACTCACTTCGCGGGGGTCTCCCACTAGGTATGTCATCAATGAAAAATGAATATATGCATGAGACTGACGACGAGGGGGATTTTTGAAGGAACCGCGGAATGCTGGTCAAAATTATTTTTTTACATCTTTATTGGATGTTAATTTAATTTTAATAATCATTAAGCATATTATTGAATTAATTTTGGCGTAAATTAACCGTGCCCAGTGCCGTTTAAGTGTGTCTTTAAATGCAAACACATATATTTTGTCCCAAACGTGATTTAAAAAAAAAAACTGACTTTTTTTGCTCAATAAATAAATGTATATCATCAATAGTACGACTAATGTTATTATATCTGCCTTTATTGTACTTTTGGTTTAAAAATGTTAGTTATAGTGCCCGCTAGTGGTAATCTAAGTGACGTTACATGGTTGCTTGTACTGAGGATAACCTTTTTGCCAAACGGATAGAAATTAAGGAAGTTATGAGAAAAATACTATTTTGACCAAATATTTGGGAAAAAAGCACAACAATTGATACAGCACCCCGTAACGGTGACCTATGAAAGTTTTCATGACTTCATTTGATGGTGTAAAAATGAACAAAATCGGCAGAAAATACGGATAGGGACATAATGACCCCCCCCCCCCCCCAAGGTCTGAGAACGAAAAAACAGGCTTGATAGGGTTAAAACAACACCCACAATTTAAGGTTTAAGGTCGTGACAATTCGATTCATGGTGGATGTTATTCAGTAGTGGAGGTCCGTTAAGATTTTTCTATGTTAAAATCAAGTTGTGTAATCATTTTAGGCCACAAAAGGATCGTGTTTTTTTGTTGTGTTTTTTGTTGTTGTATTTTTCTTCTTTTCTAAAGATTTTTGTTATGCCAACAGGGAATTACACTATACACGGCAGAATTCCCATCCTCCAAGCAATTTTGGCTGCAATTGGACATCGTTTCAGAGCGAAAAAAAAAATAAAATGCGCCGACGCGTGGGTCAATGTACTACTTTTGTGTAACGTTTAGTTCAAACCAACAACTATTCTTCTTCATCACAAAACGGACAGAATGTACCAAATCAAAGTAACTTCATCAATCACAATGTATAAATCATGTCGGCATCAATGCTAAGCGAGTCCATTTTAACAATTTCATTTTGTACGGGGGTTCAAACTTCAGAATGGACTAAACATCAATTTATGCGTTGGACCCATCTTGAGTCTCACCTATATTGGGGGCGGGGCTAGATTATTGAAAAAAGCGAAACTAAAACGAGCATTCTGAAGTATTATTTTTCATCCTGGTTTGTCAGAATGAGATAATTGCATTTTCAGATGAAATTCAATTCTGCCTTTTTAATGGGTGGGTGTTGAAGTTGGAAGAACGAAAAACCAATATGACCCTCTAAACTTTTATCTAAAATTGGCAATTATAGATTAGTGTTTCATATTTAGATTAGACCCATTCTGTGTTTACCTAGTTAAGGGGCGTGTTCTCAACTTGAAGGTAGGTAGGCAGTTAGGTAGGTAGGTTAAAACACTGTTCATGTTGTAAATTCCTACACTGGGCAAAACCACAACAAATAATGAAAATGCCAACAAATTGTGCTTCTGCGTAAACAACATGTGGCAAAATTAATTGGATGGGAAAATAATGATTAAATTAAGTCCTGATCAGTGTTTGAAAGTTAACAACAAACCCAAAACGCCTATTATGAATTCGGAATGTTCAAAACAAACGGCTGCCGTGGCAACCTTGAACACCCACACAAAATATTTGAATATGGAATGTTTTAAGCAAAACATTCGAATTTTTCCGTCATTGTTACACCGTTGCATTTATGTAGTACATTGTAATACAACGGGAACTTGTGGACTCCTTGTGAAGTTGATTTGGGCAAAAATATGGGCATAAAACTGTGATGACCCAGAGGTATTTACCCTTCATTTCATAATGTGTTTATTCAGATTTGTATTTATTTGTTTAAAAAATCACAGTTTCAGTACGTCTTGTCAATGGAGACGCCGATAATAAAGGAAGAGTAGAGGTGTTTTACAAATGCCAGTGGGGTACAGTCTGTGGTGATGGATGGAGCATTAAGGACGCCAACGTCATCTGCAGACAGCTAGGCTACCCTTCTGCATCCCAGGCCTGGCGACGTGCTCACTTTGGTGAAGGATCAGGACCGATTCTACTGAGCAATGTTGCATGTAATGGAGATGAGTCAAACATCGATCAGTGTGATCACAGTGGATGGTTTAATCATAACTGTGGTCACTACTTGGATGCCGGAGTGACTTGTGATGTCACAACTCCTCCACCAGGTGAGACGATGTACAAAACTTTAATTTGAAACATATCTGACGCTTCTGCTTTTAATTTATGAATCTAACAATGTTGTATGCACACCTGATAACCTCTACGGTTAACAACAATTCTGAACCTAATTAATTTTTGACAATTTTTCCACGTAGTTATTTGAGATGGCAAATAAAGCAATCCCAATATGACTTTGATAAGTATAAAATCAAGAAAATAAATAAAAGGGCAAGCTGGTAGGATCGGGACCAAAACTCCTAGAAAATGTTGCTTGTAATGGGGACGAATCAACCATCGACCAGTGTAATCATGGCGGTTTGTATGCAGATAACGGCAGTCATAACACTGATGCAGGAATGGTTGGTGATCACATAGTCCGGTATTAAAGTGGACATTTAAGCAGTACGTGTTTAAGTTTATTTCAAACTATATATAAACAGTTTCATAGTTTAATATTGTAAGCGCTTTGTTTTATGTGGTACAGGCTTAGCACAAGAAGTGGTATTGATTATTTAATATTGTGAATAAACTATGATATTTGATTATTCCCATGGTATCAGGCGAGTGGGGGAAGAGCCATTTTATGTCCCCTTTGTAAGGTCAGAACTTGAACGTGCCTCACAAGCGCAACTATACATGGATGAGACTCGGTCATTTTTTTCTGTTCCAGTTTGTCTTGTCTTTTGCCAAATTTTTGCCGTCCCCACTGTGGGGGGCACTTTGCCGCCCCCGCCCCCACTGACTACGCCACTGTAAATAGTACCAGGTAATTCACGGCTGTGGGCAATTTTTCGTATTGAAAAGATGAGTCAACAAATTATTTTTTACAATACAAATGCATATGAGTTAAAGTACAATGGCAGTTCTAAACTGCAAACAAAAACATATCAAACAAGAGTATCCTCTCTTCCTCAAAGCAGGAGTTAAAGGTTTTAGCGGAAATGGTGAAACACGACATAATCTAGCAGTTTTCGTGACATAGGGTATATACATGTATACTCGTCAACCAGCCCACTCGAACGCATCAATAATACAACCGACTATAATACTGTAATGAATGAAGTACTGAAGTGTGATGTCACGTTACCATGGCAGCATATGTTGGCTGGTTCTACACATTCTTTGTTTCGTAATTATCCTTAGCGTTATTGACACAACATCGATGTTGAAAGATTTGAGGCTTTGCTTGGTGGAGTATCGGTATCGGTTCCGTTTGCGGTAACACCATAATTATGAGGGGAATATTTACTTAGTGATTTTGTTAACATAATTTGGTTGATTTTTGCTCTACAACAGCGTTTGAAGCACCCCCAAGTGTCTATATACGGGAGGGAAACATTCATAGGCGACTCGGTTGAGATTCGAACCCACAGCTTTCTGCTAACTAGTGCAGCACCTTACTACTCGACCATCGAGCTTGCCCTATTTCCATAAATCGGGTAAAATCCTATATAGCAGCGTGTACAGCAATTTGAATGACTGCATTAATACTTTCTTAATCTTACATATTCCAAAGCAGAGACAATTAGTATTGAGCGGGCTGACAACGGGTCTGATACATTCAAATAGGCATACGTTCTTCACAATATCCACTTCTCCCAATCACATATCACGAACAAGACTTATTACGCTCCTAATCACACCTACCCCACCCTCAACATTTCTTACGCCTATCCTCTATCCAGTGTTCAATGTTTTACTGACGCTGAAGTCACTTGGCAAATTGGTTTCCACACCCCCAAAGATTATGCCTTCGTTATGACTCTGTTAATTAATATACCATATAATATTCTTTACATATTAATGCGTACTCAATTCTTTCTCCTTTCGTGTTTTTTTCCTGAAGTTTTCGTCCGCCTTGTCAATGGGAACACCCCTAATGAAGGTAAAGTGGAAGTGTACTATGGCAAATGGGGAAGAGTCTACAGCAATGGATGGAACATTAAAGAAGCCAACGTCATCTGTCGACAGCTTGGCTACCCTTCCGCATCTCAGACCTGGCACAGGGATTACTATATTTTAGATGTATCAGTGCCTGCCTTGGATGATGTTGAATGTAATGGAAACGAGTCAAGCATTGAACAATGTGATTACATAGGGTGGTTTAGTTCTTACTACTACAGAGGCGATGTTGTCGTAACTTGTAACCTAAGAAATTCTCCTCCTGGTGAGTTAGAATTTTAATTCGGTTTCATAAACTGATAATGTATAATGCCAACATTGTGTGGACTAATATAATGCCTTATCAGGCGTTACGTCAGTCAGTCTGGGCTTAAAGGTAGACACAGTCTTTGATTTGGTGCTTTTAGGAGTTGCAAAAACTACGTGTTAAAAAGTACAGTAACGGTGAAAAAGTCCGATAAACAAAATGGTTGTTATTCGGAAGGCGCGGACTGGGAGGCTGGTATACAACCATAACCATTTATGGTTCTCTATTTAAGACGACGATTTCAAGCGACGGAGTGGCAAATGAATTATTCTGTAAATATGAACGAGCGATCGTGTTTTACTTTTAGACATCAAAATTATTATTAAGTGCCTTTATTTCATAAACTGTGAATAATTATATCACTCGGAAATAGTTGTTGAAAACATTTCAAATGACAAGGATCTTTGTGTGAGCTATAAAAAGAAGTATTGAGAGGATTTATTGTTATAGCACTCAATAACATCTGGACTTCAGGGGCACATTTAATACATGGACATAATAGCATCAGTAATACCCCTGTCACACCGGAGCTACGCTGCCGTTGCGCTCCCACGGCGACCAAAAAAGTTGCAAAACGCAGTAGAAGCGCAGTAGGATCGCCAAGAGCGTAGTGGGAACGTAGTGGAGTCTACCTAGGTCGTGGGAGGGTCTCCATGGTCGCCAAACCTCGGCGATTGTTTTGAGCCTGCTCAAAACAATCGCGGAGGGTCGGCGACCTGGTCCAAAACGCAGTGGGAGCGCAGTGAGAGCGTAGTGGGATCTCCAAGAACGTACTGGGGACGTAGTGAAGTCTACCTGAGCGTGTCATGATCGTAGCAAGAGCGTGTTGGTATCGCCGTCTGCCCAATCTGCGACTGAAGTACGTCTGAAGTACGACCGCTGTACGCTTGTCACGCTCCCATTACGCTATTACCGCGCTCCTACTGCGCTTCTACTACGTCTTATAGGGCTTGTTCACTCTCATACTGCGTCCACACGGGGCTGTCAGTACGACTATGGCGCTCCTAATGCGTCCATGGCGATGTTACGGAGTTTCATGTACGTTGACAGTGCGATTATACTGCGTGTATATAGTACGTTCTGACTTTGACATGCGATCTGACCACAAATGGTATAAATACAGCCTATCCTCCACACAACATCATAATGTGCATCTCCTCTTCACCATGGCTGTAGAGAGGCAGAACATAATAATTGTACAAACAGATAGCAAATATCCAGCAACAACAGGCAGATAATGATGTGGTTGCTCTGAACATCATCAGAAGAAGGCGGAGAAGGAGGAGGGCAAGGCCGAGGAGATGCTGGGTCCGACCATGGCTAGGTGAGGACAGAAGAAGTCAGTTTGGCCACTATGACCGCCTGATGCCTGAGTTAAGGCATGAAGATCCTGCATCCTACTTCAACTTCCTTAGAGTAGCACCAGAAATGTTTGATGAGCTCCTTGCCAGACTTGGTCCTAGATGCACCAAGCAAGATACCAACTATAGGAAGACTATCGAACCAGGGATGAAGATTGCAATGACTTTGCGCCATCTGGCATCTGGTGAGAAGTATTCCAGCATGAAGTTTGACTTCAGAATTCCTCATAATACCATGTCTATCATAGTACGAGACGTCTGCCAGGCCATCGTAGAGGAGTACAAGGATGAAGGCGTCAACTGTCCAACCACCACTGCAGAATGGGCTCCCATTGCTGACCAGTTCGAACGTAGATGGAACGTCCCTCATGCCTGTGGAGCCCTTGATGGGAAGCATGTTGCCTGCAGAAAGCCAGTGAACAGTGGAAGCATTTATCACAACTATAAAGGCTTCTATTCCATTGTTCTGATGGGCCTGGTAGACGCAGACTATAAGTTCCTGTGGATAGATGTTGGAGGCCATGGACACATGTCTGATGCACAGATCTACAATGAATCTGAGCTGAAGGAGTGCCTACATGATGGGTCCATAGGTCTTCCTGCCCCAGCCCCCCTACCAAATGACAACAGAAACACAAAATATTTCATCCTCGGAGATGATGCCTTGGGCTGCGGACATACCTGATGAAGCCCTACTGTGCGCCACATGACCAAGGAGAAGAGTATCTTCAACTACAGGATATCCAGAGGGCGTCGCATAGTGGAGAATGCCTTCGGCATCCTGGCCCAGCGTTGGCAAGTTATCCTGGGCACCATGCAGCAGGAACCTGACACCGTACGGCTCATTGTGGAGGCATGTGTCTGCCTTCATAACTTGATGCGAATGCGCTATCCAGCCCTTCAGAATGCTGGTTTGGATCAGGAGGATGCCAACCATAATATCATCCCAGGTGCCTGAGGGCTGTTGCCAACATGCAAGAGGTGGACGAAATGAGAGGGCCCAACCGTGACAGCACTGCCGCCAAGAAACAACGTGAATACCTAAAGCTGTACTTCAACTCAGCTGCAGGGTCTGTACCATGGCAGGACAGGATGATATAGAAAGACCAAAGTGTGTTTGTCAGTGCGTCATATTCAGAGACAGTGTATTTATTCAATTACCATAGACAGTTGCTTCATAGTCTGAAGGGGAAGGGGATTTAAACAGGTCGGACGGTTTAAATGTTTGTGAGGGTCACAAACAGTCTAGTTGTAATTTGTCATGTTTGATGGATACTATTATTACTTTTACAAAATAAAGGCTGCAATTTATTATTGTATGCAAACTACAAATACATGTTGTCCTATATTACTTTCATACAATTAAACTAAACATTTGCCCCTTTAATAAAAGTTTGGGACCTGGGAGTTTGGGACTTGGGATTATTTTAGGTTAAATAAGAAGTTTAAGCTATTCAATTTGCATAATAATAGAACACAACACGATATATTTCATATACATGAAATGAAAACAGATTTATTTGTGAAATACAATACTGTGTATATCCTTGTAAATGATATGAGAATTATATCCTTTGAAACTGATTATATTTGGCACTAAATTATATCCTTTGAAACTATTCATGGAAGGCACTGTTCATGAAACTTTGGCACTCTTCACACATCAGCCTGCTTGCTGTTGTTATTGTTGTCAGCTGACTTGTCACCATCACCTCCCATTGCGCATAGGAAGGAGGTGGACGGAAATCCCTCAGTAGACTGTCCCAAACTGATGTTCAGAAACGATGATGCCGATGTGGAGGCAGGAGTGCTGGTTGAGGCGGTGGCAGCCGATGAGGAGATAGCAGGAAGCACCAGAGATGGTATCACAGGCTGCAGTGTTGTCAGCTGGGGCTGTGGGGGCTGCATGTGGGTGTTCACCCAATCGGATGACTGGGAGGCCCACACTGACGTCCCTGGCTGCACAGTGGATGGCCACGACTGTGGTGGTGGCTGCCACTGGTACTGAGATGATGAGGCTGACTGTGTGGCAGATGGGTACTGCTGCTGGTACTGCTGCTGTGTGCTGGATGGGTACTGCTGCTGTGTGTACTGCTGCTGTGTGGTGGATGGCTGCTGCAGCTGCTGAGGACCTTGGGCCCTGACCTTGTCATTTCTGTCCAGGTATCTGTAGAGGAGCTGTGAATGTTCCTGTTGGAACTGTCGCCACAAGTACGGGTCCAGCTCCTGCATGACAGATTTAGCCCAGTCACTGTACGCTGATCTCTCCGTTACCCGGACAGGGGGCTTTAACATGTCCAGCAATTACTCCTGGAGCTTCACTGACTGCACACCACACTCCTCCAGGCCAGCCAGTACCCTCCTCTTCAGCTACTACTTTCTGCGCGCTGGCTGCCCTCTTCGGTCTGACATCAAGGATGGTGGGCTGGGTGGCAGAGTCTGTCAGGGCCCTGCACCTCCTCGTCACCTGTCTCTTCTCCACCAGCAGTAGCTGCACCCAACTTGGCCTTGATCTGCAAAGACAAAAGCAAAGAAGAAGGTAAGTAAAATGTGATTACAATTTCATATACATTCATAGACAATTATTTCACAAAGTGCATCAAAATGATATTTAATTGTTTACTTACACTGACAACAGTCCTGGGTGTGACCTCATATATGTGCCCCTTCAGAAAGTCGAAATGGGCCAGGATCCAGTGGTCCCGCTCGGTCAACTCTGCTGAGCCTGCCCCAGACTTTTTCTTCGTCAGGCGACCATATCTGGTGCGGAGGGAGCGATAGCAGACCTGGAGGGTCTCCACTGTTTTCCCATTTCCGTGGCCTTGTTCGCCACATCTTGTCCTTCCTGCCCTTGTCTTTGTACGTGGTGAGCTTCTGATTGTACATAAGCTCATTCTCCGCCAGCCACTCTGCAAGACTCTGCTCCTCCTGCAAGGACAGACTGGCCGTCTTCTTGACCCTCTTTGCCTTCTGTGCGGGGGACCGGCTTCTGGGGGACTCTGCCGGAGAAGGGGTTCGTGAAGGCTCACCACCTCATTGTGGGACGGTGCTGGCAGGGCTACCTGACCTGGAAGAAGGTGTGGGGATGGTACAACAGACTGCTGTGGCCTAGCAGACCCTCGGCCCCTGCCTCGGCCTCTCTGGACTTTCTTTGGCATGGTGATGAAGAGATAATGTGCGTTCTCCTGTGTGGTATGAAGATGATGATGAGAGATAATAACTGTGCTCCCGTGTGATGAAGATGAAGATGTACAGAGAGATGCTGCTGCTGCTGCGCCCCTGGGTGTACTGATCTCCTGCAGTCGAGCTCGCTGTATTTATAGTCGCAGCGCGAACGTGGTACAAACGCACAGAACGTAGTGGGGACGTAGTGAGAGCGTAGTAAGGTCGTAGCGAGGTCGTAGCGAGGTCGCCTTGGTCGCAGCGAGATCGCGTAGAGCGTGCTGGGAGCGTTGTGAGAGCGCGGCGATGATCAAACTGGGAACGCATAGGTCGCAGTGAAAGCGTAGTGAGAGCGCAGTGAGCGAGTCAAGAGCGTACTGTGAGCTACCTGCCTCATAGATTTCAGGATTCTTTGACAGTTTTCGGCGACCCTACTGCGTTTTTGATGAAAATTGCATCTCAGTAAGGTCGCCGTGGGATCGCACACCGGTCTGACGGGGGTATAAGGGAAGTGATCATGAAGGGTAAATGAATGTTGTGCATTATAAACATCAACGCTCTCAGTACTGTTTGCAATCGCTGTAAATATGAATTGAAAGATACATGCACAGTAATAAAACCTCTTTCCCTGATATTCCTCTTTCTTTTCCAGTATTGGTACGTCTTGTCAATGGGAACACCAATCATGAAGGCAGAATAGAAGTGTATTACCAATGTCGGTGGGGTACGGTCTGTGATTATGGATGGAGCATTGAAGACGCCAACGTCATCTGTAGACAGCTTGGCTACCCTTCTGCATCCCAGGCCTGGCAGGGTCCTTACTTTGGTCAAGGATCAGGACCGATTCTACTGAGCAATGTTACATGTAATGGAGATGAGTCAAACATCGGTCAGTGTGATCACAGTGGATGGTTTAATCATAACTGGGGCTGTGGTCAAAGCCATGATGTCGGAGTGACTTGTGATCTCACAACTCCTCCACACAGTGAGTCATTTTAATTATAAAATGCATATCCTATCAGCAAGCACCGTCAATACCTTTCCTGCATAATACATCGCTATGAAGAATTTAAGCTCCTGTGTGATGACATTTTCACATAGGTTTATGATATATTTCGTGAAAACAAAAGGTGCATTAAAACTAACATGCGTTACCAATACCAGTGATGTTTGTTCCATTTAAAGGGAATCTTCAAGAACTTCAAGAAGTATGATCTCTTTTATAACTTACAACTATATAAACAAAACCAATTAATATATTGATAATGACATCAAATTACAAAATTACCGGACTATTATCTCAACCTTTGTTGGTGTTATGGAGGGAATACCCTTATAATACGCCCTTCTTAAGTCACTAACGTTATTTCAATAGTGAGAACGTTTCAGTGGCGTAACTATGGGGGAGGGGACATGTGCACTCCAGCCAACGCCAAATGAAAGTTAAAGCTCAATATAGAGTTTAAGTGAAAAAGCATTTACAACACTTGGAGCAAAACGTTGCTGTTTCTAGTTTGTGTTTTCTCGGAAATTAGAGCACTGCAGCTTTACATAATAATTTAGTAATCTAATCAGGTTTTAACCAATGTCGTATACTTTCCATTCAATTGCACCATACGTTAAAGATGATGTATCGCCCGTGTTTGGGCCAATATAACGGTAAAAATAGATTTAACTGTTAAATTTAAAAAATTTTCATGGGGTATAAGCTTTTATTTGAGACATTGAACGAACAATTCGTCATGGATTAGTAGCAAATAAAATAAAAACTCAAATTAATAAAACGCTGACTCATTGTTTTAAACCCCAGCTTGCACGAGGCCGTTGATAGTCTTCCGATTGGCCAGCGCAGCTGTTAATCAGAACCAAGAGCGTTCAAAATATCGCTTTGTATTACAGTTTCCGAAATCCGAATTTCATAATTTTGGGTTTTATCGATATTATCTTTCAAAATTCGTTCGCTTTATAAATTCTATTTTGTGGGTCATCTGAGCCAAACACGGGCGATATATATATATATATATATATATATATATATATATATATATATATATATATATATATATATATATATATATATATATATATATATATATATATATATATATATATATATATATATGTCTATAATGTCTATATGTCTATATATGTCTATAAATGTTTATGCATCCATACGATAATGAAGATATATTTGTGCAAATGCATTTAAATTATTCATTCGGATGTGGGTATGGATCACAGTTGGGATCCATTTCACATCTGCAATACATTGTCACGTTTGTCAAAAATGACCACGTTTCAGACGGAATAATTTCTGATGATTTTTGTTATCATCACCAACATCACGTCAAATACATGTTTAGATTATGATTTAAATAAACAAAACATAATAGCTCCTTAGAAAACTTCAAGGCATATTTTTTACTATATTAAAACTTTACACTTTTCTTCTCTAAGGTTATCCAAAATGTAACCCCTTGTTAAAAAATGATAATAATTAAAAACTTTATTGCAGGGAGTCTTTATTGGCTGTGCCCTCCGGCTTTATTTGGATTCTCGGGCATTCTGACATGTTGGCTTCAAAAATGAAAATTAATCCCAAGGAATTACAATCAACTCAAATATGCCTCTACCATATATCAGATATTTCGTACGTGTCTCTTATTGAGTAAGAAATGTTGTTGTGTTCCCATCAAATTAGTAATTCTTAACTAGACTAAGTATTCCTTGACGTCAAGCCGATTGTGTTTTTGTGTCAGTTGTAATGCGTCTTGTGAATGGAGACAGCCCATATGAAGGTAGAGTCGATGTGTACTATGAGAATCAGTGGGGTACAATCTGTGATGACAGCTGGACCATTGAAGACGCCAATGTCATCTGTCGACAGCTAGGCTACCCTTCTGCATCCCAAGCCTGGCAGTATGCTCACTTTGGATCAGGACCGATTCTACTGAGTAATGTTACATGTAATGGGAATGAATCAAACATCGACCAGTGTGATCACAGTGGATGGTTTAATCATAGCTGTAGTCACCAGGAAGATGTAGGAGTGACTTGCGGAGACGTAATTGTCATTTCAACTTCTTCACCAGGTGAGTGTTATGTATATAATATCAAACGATTGCATAAATTTCCAAATATCAGTCTAAAGTCTTGAATTTATAACACAATTATTGATTTTGTGTGGATATAAACAAATGTGTTTTTAATTCTTCCAAGTGTTTTAAATTTACACATTTCACAAATGTTAAAAGTATTTTTTGTTCAGTACATATATATCCCAAAATATAATTCATTATGGTCACACTTCATATTAATGTTGGCTCTTAATCATTGACTTTTTGTATTTTAAAAAACTAAAACCTAAGTATTGGTTTTCCTTTCTACAAGTAAATTCACAAATAGACAACTAAAATACAAATTGCTGATAAAACAGCGAAAATATGGGCGTTTTTTCTTTACGGAACGGCATTTACGGAACCTTTGCGGAACGAAATGTTAAAGAAGATGCTGTGTATATAAGCACACTGGCAAACAACATTTCTTTGAACCATTGTTATAGTTTTAGTACGGCTTGTGAATGGAGACACCCCTCGTGAAGGAAGAGTAGAAGTGTACTACCAATGTCAATGGGGTACAATCTGTAGTAATACTGGATGGAGCATTAAAGAAGCCAACGTCATCTGTAGACAGCTAGGCCACCCTTCTGCATCCCAGGCCTGGCAGTATGCTCACTTTGGTGAAGGTTTTGGACCAATTCTACTGGACATTGTTACATGTAATGGAAATGAATCAAGCATCGATCAGTGTGATCACAGTGGATGGTTTAATCATTACTGTGATCACTTCCAGGACGTCGGAGTGACTTGTGATGTCACAACTCCTCCACCAGGTGATATAATGTATCAAAAATTTATTCTAAGCATATCTAACTTTAGTTATGAATCTAAAGATTCGCGATTTCCGCGATGTAGTTGGTATCACCTTACATGGTTATGTACTGAATGCTGAAGCTATTTAATTGTTGGTTTTGTATGGGTTTCAAAGCACTGTTAATCATATAAAGCCGCCGCTGACGATATTGTACACGATAACAGATCGCAAAAAATAATGTTTTTACCAAGATGAACCGCATCCACTGCTACACAATGTCAATATTTTAAAATATCAGAAGCATATTTTTATGTTTTAATTACACACGATTGTTTTGGGGAAATATTCCAGCCGAAAGGTCTATATAGAGAAAGAGGTATAGCCAAAAAAATACGACTATAAACCGTTTGCAGCCTTATCGGCTATGTATCAGCCGTGTTCCCGCGTTCAACCTCGTTTTTACTTCAAGAACCTGGTTAGAAAAGTCCGAAACGTTAATTGGTGTCTGCAAAATGCATATTCATGAGGAGTTTGAATATTCATCTTTAGGAAAAAAGAAATACATTAAAGCCCTAAATAACCTTTGGCACTTTTTTTGGCAATTTTTGGCAATTTTATTTTTTTATATATTTTTTTAAATTTTAACATGGTAGACAGTTATTTGATTGGATGATATTTATTATTAACTAATCCCCAAGGTTATAAGCTCCTGTAAAAAAGATAACAGCTGGAGCATTCAAGGCTCAGGATTGAAACACAAGAGATGGGACGACCGTCTATGTTGGCCAAGCTTATAGGAGCATAATTATATTCGGCTGTTTTTAAAGTCATACACTCGTAGCAATTAAAGTCATTGCTTTTACGATAAATCAATTCCTAACGTTTATCACCGGCAGTTTCAGTACGTCTTGTTAATGGAAACACCCCGTACGAGGGTACAGTGGAAGTGTACTACCAAGGACTATGGGGCACGGTTTGTCATAATGGATGGAGCATCGAAGACGCCAATGTCATCTGTAGACAGTTCGGCTACCCTTCTGCATCCCAGGCATGGCGAGATGCTCACTTTGGTCAAGGATCAGGACCGATTCTACTGAACAATGTTGCATGTAATGGAGATGAGTCAAACATTGATCAGTGTGATCACAGTGGATGGTTTATTCATATTCGTGACTGTCGTCACAACGAGGATGCTGGAGTAACTTGTGATCTCACAACTCCTCCACCAGGTGAGAAAATGTACAGAACGTTATTTTCATTATATAATAGGTTTATACATACATTGCTAACCACCAGCAATACCTTTCCTGCCCAATATAATTATCGCTATGAAGAATTTGAACTCCAGTAATGTTCCTTCCCTTTAAACGGAATTTTCAAGAACTTCAAGAATCATATACTACGATTTCTTTTATACATTACAAATATATAAACGGACTCAAATTTAATAAATTGATAATTATATCAAATGACAATTTACCTCACTATTGTTTTAACATTATTTGGGGTTATGTAGGGAATACCCTTCTAATACGCCTTTCTTAAGTTACGTTATTTCAGTAATGAGAACGTTGGCGGAACGATGGGGGCGGAGGAATACGTCCCCTCCAAGCAGCCAAGGCCTGTGCCTCATTCAGAATGTTGACAATAAACAAATGAGGTCCTCGTATTTGAGGCACCGTGCTTTCTTCACACAGGATGAAGGCGTTGAGCTTAACTAAATAAATTAAACGTTGTGTGGCGGAACTCCCTGAGACCAATCTAAGTTAAATTAGCCAACAAGGTCCGCTGGTCACGTAGACCAGATCACCAATGCGCCTGCGCATTAGCAATACATTACAAAACAATCTACGTCACATGACTTCCAATAAATAGACCTGTGTCATTCCAGCACCGTTCGTCACAGTTATAAACGTATTTTAAGCATTTTGTCACCGCACTGAGCACTCTGGGGCCATAATCTCACATAATTTGAGCATAATTTCCATTAAAAATAAATTTAAAAGCCCAGGCATAATGAACATGATCATACACATGTTATCCCACTAAGCAATCCTATACACAAACCAAGTGTCATGTGCGTAGTCACTAGCACAGTCCTATTAGGCCTAATTAGACTGATGTACTAATTCGCCTAGTGGAAATAGATAATAGATCACATGTTTGTGCATCAATATTACATCATCCTTCCTTCATTTTAACATTAAACATAAAGTTCTTAATACTTACATGGAGTCACTAAATAAACTCAAATAGAAACCAACTGTATAAATACAAAATGTTCTAAAATCATTTTTAAAAACACTTAACTTCTTAAGTTTATTGATTGATGTCTAACCTTTTATTTTATTTTCAACTAAACCTGGATAGTCCACAGGTTAGTCGAGTTATTCCCCATTCCAAATGAACCACTCTCTATACTAGTGAAAACGCCCACACTGGCAGAAACATCCATTTTGGAAAAGAGCCCTATTAATGTGGATAGTCCAGAGGTCAGTCGAGTTATTTTCATTCCAAAGGAACCACTCTCTGTACTAGTGAAAACGCCTATACTGGCAAAACATCCATTATTTTGGAAAAGGGCTCTATGCTTGGAAGCAAATAAGGAGTGGGAAGTCAACCTTAAATCTTTGATTTTCAGAAATTGTTAAGGGCAAATTATGATAATGACCTCAGCACATGAATTTGGTCACTGGTTTGTGGGGTGCACATATATACGTTTGGTAATCTCTCAGATTAGTAAAACTAAGATTTTATTTATCCAATCAAACATTACCGAAAAGGCATTAGTCCGACGCTGAATTTATTATAAGTTTTGAATTTATTGCAAATAATTAAAGTTTTCGGTTTGGTTTCGGTTTAATTTTTAAAAACTGTTTTATGGGCTAAAGAATTCAAATACCGATCTTTATTAGGAAGCGTCTCAAAAGTCGGACACGTTCGAGGCGCAAAAGAATGTTCCAGTTGGCATAATGCCCGCGGACCGCTGGAACGTTCCACTGGACCGCAGTATAATGCCGAACAAGCGTTCCTCTGAGAACGTTCCATTGGAACGTTCCGTGGGAACGTTTTACCTGTACTATTGTTCGCAGTTGGTTCACTCATTGGGTGATCCTGTTGGCCAATATCGATATGAAGTTACACACAGATTTGTTTCGTTCTTCTTCTTGTTTTAAATACAAATTCCCGTTTGATGCCTCCTCCTCACGACAGAGGTATGTTTTCTTTGTTGTTATATTCGGTTTACGTTAAGGTGAAAATAATATGTTGTTTCCAACCTAGAATTAGCTCCTTGCGATAATCGTAACAAAGATTTAGGGTTTCATCAATCAATAAAAAATGAAAGCCGCTACCTTGAGCTACAATTGTCGCAGACTATTACTTTACGTAGAATATGAACACTGCATTAAGTTGGCAGTGGTGGGTCTGGTATTATTAACCATGGTGAGTTTTTGTAGACTCAGGCCTTTAATAACGTCAGTAATAGTAAGCACATGTGTAAGGGGATATAGAATATAAAACATGTCAGTACCCATCACAAAGTCAATAAAAACAACCTCATATAGGCCTGTATGATTTTCATCAATAATTAGCCCAACGTTAGCCTAATTTGTGTAAAATTTTCATCATCTTGGCCGATTGTCATCAAGCCACTCACAACGTTAATATCTTCTGAGTGTTTGCTTCTTACACAATTTTTCGTCAATATTTATCATTAATCTGTCCGTAGTATAATTTTTTACATGCCCCCATAACAGGTAACGACGCTTGATTTAGGTTTATTAAATATATTCACTTGTTTTCTATGCAGTAACTTATGGTTAAGGTTTTAAGTGTTGTTTCATACATGATGTTGATATTTATCAATCACATTTCCTTCGTGTTATTGTTACTTACGGTCTACTGTCCAAATAATTATATCTTTGAATCAGTTTTAGTACGTCTTGTCAATGGAGTTACCCTGTACGAAGGGACACTGGAAGTGTACTACCAAGACCAATGGGGATCTGTCTGTGATGATGATTGGAGAATTGAAGACGCTAATGTCATCTGTAGACAGCTTGGCTACCCTTTTGCATCCAAGGCCTGGCAGTATGCTCACTTTGGTCAAGGATTAGGACCGGTTCTTATAAGTAATGTTACATGTAATGGTACCGAGTCTAGTATTGGACAATGTAGCAACACTGAGTGGTTAAATCATAATTGTGGACACCATGATGACGTTGGAGTGACGTGCGGTGAAAGACAGCCTCTTACCACCCATTCACCAGGTAGGTTTATTTAAGCATTCGTAATAAAACGTAATGGACAAAATTTGTTTTATACCTCACACGAAACGAATTGAGACGTCGATCTTCAAGCTCAATGCGAACTCATAATTAGTGTCGGATGAGCAAGTACTGCCAGAGCAGCAGTTTAGCATAGGGAAGGGTTTCACGATAAATTGACAAAGTAACCATTGTCAGGCACAGTTTAACATTCCTGGTCAACCGCATCCTCGTCCCAGGGTCTATCTATAGTTCTTACTGCTGTTATCCACAGCCGCCTACAGCCGCCTATTTTATCATGATCCCAGTGGGAAAAATCAATGTTTTTGTCTTTTATGTGTTTCTTTATTAGTTGTAGTACGACTTGTCAATGGGGACAACCCTTATGAAGGTACAGTCGAAGTGAAATACCAGTTCTTCTGGGGTACAATCTGTCACAGTGGCTGGAGCATTAAGGAAGCCAACGTCATCTGTAGACAGCTTGGCTACTCGTCTGCATCCCAGGCCTGGCAGTATGCTCACTTTGGTCAAGGATCAGGACCGATTCTACTGGACAATGTTGCATGCAATGGAAATGAATCAAATATTGATCAGTGTGATAACAGCGGATGGTTTAATCACAGTTGCAGTCATCGTAATGATGCTGGTGTAACTTGTGAGTTTACAACCCCTACACCTGGTGAGTTTGGTTAAAGCTCACTGCAACTATGATATGTTGAATGCTTGGGCGACCTATGACCTTGAACTCCTCTACCCTGTGAGATGATGCATAACAATAAATGTTTTAATATGATAAGCAGCTGCAGTTTAAATCCTGTAAATCATGTAATTTTGACCTATTGTACATTTTCAGAGTCGAGATCGAGATCAGCATCCGACTCGGATGACTGAATATCGGCCGGGAGATGCATGCCCGTTTGGTTGGAAACATACCGCCCTTCATTACATGAAATGACCAATCACTTGCCTTTCAAGTATCATTATACCAACTTACAGTTTGTTTTAGCGAAAAACCCCAATTCCTCCATTATTAAGAAGTCACGTGACTTCAGGGCTCTTGGAGGACCGTACCCCCGATTGTCTGAGACCAAAAGGGATATGATTTTTTTAATTTCTCACGTGCAAAACCATGGGAAACCAAGCAGTAGGGTACAATTGTTTTGTTTAAATGAAATCTGAACCGGCCCACACTCTATAGACCAGTTTACACTGTTCCTCATTTCAATCCTGAGGCTGGCAAAGATTGACAAAATAATCTACAAGAGAGACAACTGAATGACTTGATTCTCTGATTTAATAAATCAGCGTTAATAATAATTGTACGCAATGTGACTGTAATTAATTATATGTATCCTCCAGTAACGTTAATTTGTACCATCCAATCCTTTCAATACACGCGCATAAAGTGCTGCGCGCGAAGGCGTTGCTAGCTAAGCTTTGCTGGGGGTCCCAGCAGCGTAGCCAGGATTTTTCGTGGGGGCACCTGGGGGCACTGGAAATTTGTGGGGGGCACCCCCCCCCCCCCGTGGCGGCCGTCTGCCTCTCACTGACCAATGCAACCGCCTCATTGATTCAAGCATCCACCTCCCACTCCAACAGTACCGGCTAACCGGCTGTTCTTAATCCTCGGTGGCTGTGACTCAGGCGTCCCAACGCTTATCCACGCGTTCCGCCCTAAGTCTCCGTAAGTACCCGTAGCTGCACCTCTTAGTAGCCTCCTTAGTTTCGTTACGTTATTCCTATCCAAGACTTGGCTCTCACTGGAGCTGGCGATCTCAATCGGCAACTGCACGCACTTGCGTACATGATCCAGCTATACGCGCGCTGCTTTTCGCGCGCCCTCTGTCCGCTGCAATAAACTATAAGCTGACTTGCACTACAATATTTAATTAAAATGTTGAATTAAATCCAAAGATTTTATTTTTGAATAACCAATCCAGTTCATTTTCTGTAAATCAGCACTTTCCTTTTTACATCTCCAGTACGTCTTATCAACGGGGACACACCTTATGAAGGTAGAGTGGAAGTTTATTATCGTTGTCAGTGGGGTACTGTCTGTGATAATAGGTGGAGCAACGAAGACGCCAACGTCATCTGTAGACAGCTAGGCTACCCTTCTGCATCCCAAGTTTGGCAGAGGGCTCACTTTGGTCAAGGATCAGGACCTATTCTACTGAGCAATGTTACATGCAATGGGAATGAATCAAACATCGATCAGTGTGATCACAGTGGATGGTTTAATCATAGCTGCAGTCACCAGGAGGATGTAGGAGTGACTTGCGGAGAAGGACTTGGTGCAACAATGAATTCACATGGTGAGTGGACTTTTAGTAATCATGAAATTGGCGCTAAGGAAAAGACTTAAATTATAAAATTGTATAATTGTTGAACCACTCCATTCGTTATTTTTACATGAACAGTCGATATAAAACTGCGTAAAATAAAATATTGTATGCTTCCCACCCTACATAATCAACCCTTTAACTAATGAGGTGATATAGTATCTATACTATTAAAGCCGTAACCTGCCACATCTTGGATTCTGGGCTGGATACTTGGGTCATCTTGGCGGCGGTGGTGTCCCACAAATCTGTGTCCAAACGTGGGTGCCGGTTACAGCTCACACCCGAGTCCCATCGTAGAAACGTTCTGATTGTGTAGTTCTGTATACCCTGGTTTACCGTTGACTGTACACAAATATTGGACGTGAAACATCCATGCAACATTTTTACCGGTAGAAGTTGCTGATATTACGATATAACCCATCCATTGAAATTACTTTATTTTGTTCAAAATTCGTTGTGAAAGCGCCATCAAGTGTCCACACGGAATCTATCACAGTTAGCGAATACATCGGTCCTTCGTTAAAAAAACACATTCTGAACGCAATATCAGCATGATTTTAAACGTTGACTCAACAATCCTTTATTTTGCACCAACGATTGATTCAAACAAGATAGGACAGTTGATAACCAAGGTAAAATACGTTCGTATTAAATTGACTGCATGTGATGCTCAACTGGTGGGGGAGGAGCGTGTCATGAACATGTATTATATGCGGCGTTAAAAAGATAATGCAAGGCCCACCATCCACCGTTATAAGGACAATACACATTGAAGAGCTATATTAATTTAGGTGAAAATAATGTTTTAAATGCCTCGATCTTGCCCATAAAATAATTTAATATAACAATAACTACAAGAAATTATTGTCCTGTTAAAATTTCATATAAAACATTTTAGAATCAGAAACTGTTAATCCGCAAAATATGTTGCCCTTGAACTCACTTGTCCCCACAGAAGAAGTTTGTGCAAGAACGAATTTGCTGTCGCTCTGCCATTCATCTCGTGGGCTGAGTAGCCATAAGGGGCCTTCACTCCATCTAGAACCACCCCCCAGCTGCCAGACATGTAATCCATGTGTGATATCATCTCTCGGGTTATCTGTGGTACGAACACAGCGCCACTCCATTAACTGAGTCAAGGACTGAATCTCGGCAACACTAGTTCCTGTAAAAACCTTAAAGCGGCACGAATCAGACTGGATCCACGTGAGGATTGTGGTGGAGTCACTTCACATGATGGTATAGTCAATGTCAACAGTGAGGGCCTTGAGGACTACCTGGGCGAGTTGAGAACCAATGAGTGCAGTCAATTAACTCAAGGCGGGGCGTGGACATAAGACGTTTTGGGGCAACACGACATTTGGCAAGAACAAAACTCACATGGATGTCGCCCTGGTCGTCCACTGAACATAAGTAGGCTACTGCTCCGTACAGTCTCTTTGAGGCATCAAAAAAGACGTGTAGGGTTCTTCTGACGTTTGTGCTCTCCACATGCGGTGGAGTGTAGCAGCGTTGAAGGCGCACACCTAGGATCTGTTCCAACTCTGAACACCACTCTTCCCATCTGCATTTGATATCAGGGTCAGTTACTGGGACATCCGAATCCAGCTTATCTTTCCAGAGTTCTTGAACTATGAGTTTTTCTCGAGCGGTAAATGGTGCGATGTCGCCAAGAGGCTGGAACTGACTTGCTAACACCCTTAACGCGATGCGCTTTGTGAGCAGACACTTGTCTGGTACCTTTGCCGGATGATGATCCCTGTTACAATCCCAGTACAGTCCGAGAGCTGGCGGTTTGACCTTGCTACTGGTGGCAGGTGTTCAACAACTTCTGCATGACTACTGGCATATTTGACCATTTGGAACCCGGCATCTTGAAGACACCGACGGGTGCTCGTGACAAGATCCTTGGCCTGCAGAGCTGCTCCGAGTCTTTACTTGCAAGCTGATTATCCACGTAAGTTTCATGTTCGATCGTTTTCAGGACTACGGGGTGCTGTTATTGTTGGTCCTTGGCAACCTTCTGCAAAGCGAAAGTAGCACAGCATGGGCTACACGCAGCTCTGAAGGGGAGAACCATCCATTCAATTACAACCCATGTGTCAAGACCTTCATCCCACCAAAGAAACCGGAACATACTTCGATCTTCCGGAGATAGTCTTACTTGGTGGAACATTGCAGTGATGTCACCTTACACGGCAACTCCACCCTGACGTGACGAAAACGTTACAGTACTTACAATAAAGATGGACTCAGGGTAGTACCAGCAAGTAACTCTCCGTCTATGTTCTGAGCAGCAAACTCAAACAAACAGTTAAAAACGAGCCTATATTTACCACTGCTGTGGACCACGTGGCAGGGAATATACCAGCCTCGTTGTTGCTCTGGTGTCAGCTCATCTATTGTCCCAAGTACTTTTATCAGCCTCTGATCCTTCAATTTCTGCATGTAACTCTGACAGAATTCTGCTATTACCGGATCACGAGCAATCTGTCTCTGGTTGGAGCGGGCCAGTGCCATCACAGGTTGCGGTGTACTAGACGGTCGCCTATGACCTGGTTTCCACAACAACGGTGTCTCCATTCTTTGTATTCCGTTAACCTCGACTCGTTTGGACTTCTCTTCCAAGGTGTGGATTGCTAGTTGGTTGTTTCTGGATCGGGTTGCCTCCCTCTCGTTGACATGAGGCAACCTATCTATCACCATGAACTTTTCCATCATCAGATGGAGCTGCGTTTCAGGCTGGTCAAACGATGTTAGTAAAATATGTTCAACGCTAGCTGACTTTCCAGGTTGTTGCAGACCCTGTTTGCCTTCAACCGTCCAGCCAAACAGGGTATTGACTGCCACAGGAGAACTTGCCTTGGGCCTCATACGGACTTCAGTGGACAGTGCTAGTTCAATATGGTCGGCACCAATAAGCACCATTGGACGAGCCTTGAATGCTGGAAACAATGGTAAACCTAGCAAATGTGGCCACTTAGACTGGTGTTTCTCAGCGGAGACACTGTAGTCAATCAGCTGCACATATGGAGCGGTGAAGGCACAATTGATTTGGTATTTCTGGGCAGGATCCCTTCTGGCTGAAACATTAAAGTTAATGCATTTACCATTCCAGTCGGTGTCTCCCATTACCGTCTCGACACGGAGAGCTTCATCTCGACCTGGACCCGACAGTTTGAGTGAGTCAACAGCTTCATGAAGTATCATCGTGCGTGCTGCACACTCATCGAGGACTCCGTAGGTGTCAAGTTTTCCAGCAGGACCATAGACTGTCAGGGGGACAACCTTAATCAGCACATCTCTACTGTAATCCATTCTTGGATTTGGCCCTACAGCACAACACATGACAGGACCCTGTTTGTCAACCACCAAATCCAGCTGAGCAAGCTTGTGCGATGATTACCTTTGCACTCTCTGCATTTATTTGGAAACTGGCACTCTTTTTCATGATTATTTGCACATCTTTTGCAGCGAAGGTTGTCTTTAAGCCATTTTCTTTTGTCTTCGGTGGACAACTTCGCAAATCTTTCACATGTTTCTAAGTAGTGACCCGTTTCTTTTACTTTACAGTATAGACAGGTGATCCTTTCGGGGGCATAGTGTTGCCGATTATGCCACATGTCTTCACTGCAGAACTCTTTGGAAGACGCAGAGAGTCCGTTTGGACCAGTGTGAAGTCCATAGGAGAATATGGACGAGCAGAGAACTTCTGGAGGATTACCGGACTGACGCCGGTTACATTGAAGACAAATGGAAAGGTATTGGATATAATTCGATGTAGATGATGAAGCTCAAGGTGAAGAAGTCGGAGAGAGGGTTTGCGAAGGGCTCGGTGAGGAGGTTGAAAACTTTCTCTTTCCACGTGCCGGTGTTCAAATTAACTAAGTGCTTGACAAGCTTGATTCCGTCATCATCAGCTTTATCGGTGCAAAGTAGAAGAATGAGAACATGGTTGATCGAATCAGAACGTATTTCAACGCGAGCTCCGGACGCCGTCCAAGCACGTAAGAGCTCACCATAGAAGCAGGGAAGGCTATTGTAGAATTTGGGAAAGGTGTGAGTAAGTTGAGTAAGAAAAAGTTGGAAGTCAACATTGAGGTTCATATATCTATGGAAAAATTGTAGCTTATCATGTTGTACGCGGGGTGTTGAGATTGAGATATCGTTGGATGAGGGAGCGTCTGAAGGTGAGCATGCGTGCTTGGAGCAGGCTAGACCTAAACCTCCCCTGTCAGGTTTATGATAAAGGATGGTTTTCTTAAGGAGGTGCCTTTTGTTAGACCAGACAAACTTGACGAACATGTCCTGGAGTTCAGTTAGGAGATTGTCAGGGGAGAGAAAACAGTTGAACAGTGGAAAATTTTCGAGGCGGCAAGTTGGTTGGCGATAAGAACTTTGCCTTTGTATGAAAGGGTAGATGCAATGCCTTTCCAGCGGGAAAGTGTGTTGCAGAGTTTAGTTTTGCAAGCGTTCCAGTTTTGTTTTATGTTGTGATAAGTGTTGCCTAAGTGAACTCCAAGGAAGGGAAGTCCTTCATTGTTCCAATGGAAGTTCAGGGGCTCGTCTTTTCTTCAGGTACAGGACCCGAGCCACAGCCCCTGTGATTTATGGTAATTAAGGCAAGCAGCAGAGGATTCAGTGAAAAGTCGATACACTTCATCTGCGATTTTAAAACCGGAATCAGTGGTGAAAAAAACTGAAACATTGTCTGCGTAGGCTGAAACCTGTTGGTATTGATCGGTTCCGGGAAGAGGGAACCCGTTGGTGCCCAAACGGCTTCTTAGGGTGTGGAGTCAATTGTGATGGGGTACAACAGTCTTGAGAGCGGACAGCCCTGAAAATACCTTTTTCTGCGGGGAAGGGGGAAGTGAACCACCAACCTTAAGGAGGCTCTTGGCACCATTGTACAAAAGTTTTACGTAAGAAATAAAACGGTCACCAAACCCCATGGCTCTCATGGTATCAAATAAATAGCCGTGGTCAACATTATCAAAAGCTTTCTTCTGATCAAGGTTGAGTACGGCGAGGGGAGTATCCTTAAAATTGGAGCATTTAATGGTGTCTTCAATCAAAAGGATATTGTCATAAATCGAGCGACCTGGGATGCAATAAGATTTGTCATTGTGAATTATAATAACAGTTACACATCTATAGGTGTGCATCGATGATTCGACGTCGTATTTTACATCGAGGATTTTAAAAACGTTGTCCTTTTGTGATTACTGAAATCTATACGACGAGAAAAGCAAAGGCTAATCTGTGCCCAGATGTCAGCATGATTTTCGTATCGTCGTTCTACATTCTGTGTGCTCTCTGTGCCCTACTGTACCTGTTCACACGGTCCACAGTGTCCTCATCAGATGATGTAGGCTTCAAGAAGTTCCAGCGAGTGTACCTGGTGGTCTACCTCTTTGCAATGGCGGCAGATTGGCTCCAAGGGCCTTACGTTTACGCATTGTATGAGCATTATGGGATGACACCTCATCAGATAGAGCAACTCTTTGTCGGAGGTTTCGGATCCAGCATGATTTTCGGAACGGTGGTTGGCTCATTTGCGGACAAGTTATCTTCACTTTGTGGCCTGCTTATGCCGGGTGGTAGTACCTTATAGCCCACCACACAACTCCCATCTAGTCATCCAGTTCCTCTGGAGCTATACTGAGCAGGTGCAACCAAGTCAGAAAGGTCACAGGGAGGTTGCAGTAGGAGTACGTGGTGCTTCATCGGTGGTTCTGTGCAGTCAACTCGGCGACAGTTCCGGCAACAGGCAGTTCTACACAGTCAACACGGCGGTAGTTCTGACATCTGGCAGCTCTGCTTAGTCAATATGGCGGCAGTTCTGGCAACCAAGCAATGAGACATTTCTGCGACCGTCGCAGCTATGCTGTGCCGTCGAGCAACAGGATGCCTCACCAAGGGGCATTACTTTGCGCCGCGTAATGCCGTCATCACTGGTGCAGCCTCATAGAATCATGTTAGAGTTCAATGAAGAAGTAGATAGAGCTACCGCATACGGGGTAACCGATGCGCCACCTCGTATGGCAATGGCGACAAGTAGGAGAAGACCATACAATGCTACCGCATCCGGGGTAACCGATGGCAATGCTACAGCGTCCGGTGTAACCGACGACCAACCAATCGTACACAATAACAACAGAGCCCCCAGAAGACAGCCTCTCTCCCTAGGAGCTTGGAATGTGCGTACAACCAATGATAGCGACTCTTCAATAAGACCAGAGCGTGCAACAGCTATCATCTGCAGAGAGCTGGAGAAAGCGTGTATTGACATCTGTGCACTCAGTGAAGTACGACGTCCTGCTTCTGGTAATATTGTTGAGAGAAGCCACACAATCTTCTGGAGTGGAGGTGAATATAAAACAGCTGGTGTTGGTTTTGCCATCTCCAACAAACTAGCTACTCAAGGTATCAATCCGATACCCATAAATGACAGGCTAATGTCAGTGCGTATCCAGCTAAAGAATGGTAGTTTTCTAACCCTCATCAGTGTTTATGCACCAACAATGCAGAGAACACAAGAAGAGAAGGAAAAATTCTATGAGAAATTTGGCGAATGTGTAACCAAAGCCAAAGACGACAGCATCATTGTGTTAGGTGATCTCAATGCACGTGTAGGAAAGGACTGGAAAACATGGCCATCAGTCATGGGTAAACACGGCGTTGGTAATATGAATTCTAATGGGCTTATGCTTTTGGAATTCTGTACCAGATTCCAGCTCTCTGTCATGGGCACAATGTACCAACTAAAAGATCGCTTAAAGAACACTTGGCAACACTTGAGGTCCAAGCATTGGCACCAGCTTGATCATGTTTTAGCCAACCAAGATGCTAAACAACACATCTCAGTGACCAAAGTGAACTCAACAGCTGACTGTTTCACAGATCATAAGCTCCTGATGTGCAAATGCCACTTCTCAATAAAACCAAAGAAGAAAGGCCAGAAACCACCAAAGAAATCTGACAATAGCATGTCTGACAAAAGGAAAGCCCTGCTGGAACAATTTTTAACAGAGAAATTGCCAGATTGTCAAGATAATTGGGAAGAATTCAAAAGCGTGCTTCAAAATGCAGCCAAAAGTGTTTTTGGTAAGAAGCAGAAGAATCAGAATGACTGGTTTGATGACCAGGATGAGGAAATTCAGAAGCTGCTTAAAGACAAGAAACTGAATAGGAATGCTCTAAGGGAGCGTATCAGAAAGTTAAAGAATGACTGGTTCCAGAAAAAGGCAGAAGAAGCAGAAAAGTATTCTCAGGAAAAGAATCACAGAGAATTATATGCAACACTCAACGCCGTCTACGGTCCTAGAACCAAAAATTCTTACCCAGTAAAATCTAAGAGTGGAGATCTTCTTACTTCACCAGATGACATTAAGAACAGATGGGTTGAACACTTCAGCGATCTTTTGAACCAACCAACTGATGTTGACTTTGACATTCTCAATGACGTTGAGCAACATCCTACAATTGAATCACTGGATGATCCAATCACGGAAGAAGAGCTAGACACAGCTCTTAAGAACACCAAACTCAGAAAAAGTCCTGGTCCAGACGGAATTCTTCCTGAGGTGCTGGTTCATGGTGGAACGTACTTGAGAACTTTTCTCTTAAATCTGTTCAATCTCTACTGGGCCACAGAAATGATCCCATCGGACCTTATAGATGCAAACATCACCATTCTCTTCAAGAAAGGTGATAGAAGTCAGTGCGGAAACTACAGGGGGATATCACTTCTTAGTGTTGTTGGTAAAGTTTTTGCAGACATCATCTTGCAGCGACTGCATATAATTGCAGAGAAGATTTACCCAGAATCTCAGTCTGGATACCGTAATGGTAGGAGTACAGTGGATGGTATTTTTACTCTTCGTCAACTTATGGAGAAAAGCAGAGAACGGCGTAGAAACCTCTACATTGCCTTTGTTGATTTCACAAAGGCGTTTGACACGGTGAACAGAGAGCTGATGTTTTGCATCCTGAAGAAGCTTGGCTGCCCAGTTAAGTTTATCAGAATTATTAAGAAGCTCTACTCCAATATGCATGCTAGACTCATAGTTGATGGAGAGCTCACCAAAGCATTTGAGTACAACAGTAGTGTAAAGCAGGGATGTAAGTTAGCCCCAACACTTTACGGAATATACGCAGCTGTTCTACTTTTGCTTGCCTACAATTCCATCAAACACAAGTCCAGTATCGAGATCCGTTTCCGTCATGATGGAGACATCTTTGACCTGCGGAGACTCAAGGCAAAGACCAAGGTGCTCACAATGTACATCCGTGAAGCACAGTATGCAGATGTCATAGCCATCTTCAGTGATAGTGCTATTGGTTTGCAGCTTCTTCTCTCTGCTTATGACACATTTGCTAAGAAGATGGGTCTACGAATCAATACTTCCAAAACTGAAACCATGAGCATTGGAACACATGCAGACTTCTACATTGATGAGACGAAGCTTGTAAGTGTTGATCACTTCAAGTACCTTGGTAGTTATGTCAACAAAGACTGCTCAATGAAAGAAGAAATAAATGCACGTATCCAAGCTACATCTTGTGCTTTTGGTCGACTCAGGAAGAGAATTTTTGATTCAAGAGACCTCACCATTGAAACCAAAGTTAAGGTCTACAACCAGTGCCTAATGCCACTTCTAATGTATGGTAGCGAAACATGGACGCTGTACCAACACCAAATACGCAAACTACGCACCATTCAGCAAAGACACTTAAGATCCATCATGCACATCCAATGGAATCACTATGTGAGCAATGAAGAAGTTCTTCAGAGAGCAGGTGTCACAGATATAGAGCTAAGGCTTGTTAGGAGCAGGCTAAGATGGTTTGGACATGTGACACGCATGTCTAATGACAGACCAGCTAAAGCTCTTCTCTATGGAGAATTGTCTCAAGGTACAAGACCTGTAGGCCGCCCACAACTGAGGTTTAAGGACACAGTCAAAAGCGCCTTAAAATGTGGCTGTGTTATGAACGAATGGAAACATATTGTTGAAGATCGTCCAAAATGGAGACAACTCATCTTTGAAATTTGTCAATGTGTGGATGACAAAAGAATCAAAGAGTATGAAAAACGGCACGTCAGACGACATCAACTAGAAAATAAAGACACTAAATGATTTGACACCTATAACGATATTTTGATTGGACTCTTGTATATTTCTTTCTATGTATTGCCCGCTTTTCGGGATCTAGGCGTATATATATATATATATATATACTTGTAGTAAAACTAGTGGAACGCTGGTAGTTGTAACTCCGAGTTTCACGCGTTATGCGATCATCAGACAACTGATAGTCACCAAGTGATTACTCCTATATATAGGCCTACACGCGCACGTACAGGTTACTCGCTCAATGATGCGTGGTAATTACCTATTGTTTGCGGGCCTTGTGTGTAAGCTTGTTTGTTGGCGGTTTGTGGTTTGTTGACGCGGTACTGTTCCTCGTCACGTGTCATCGCTTTTGAAGTTGCAGAGGTAGAACTTGTTTTCATGGCGGCATTTTGATATGAGTTCGGGTCGTTTGTTAAGGAGTATCCTCTTGTCGGCGTTTATGATGGAGACTTCTCTGTGAGGCAAAGGTTGCACCGTTTCGATTCACCTGTTGTATGCTTGAGATCTACAGGCTACCGACCAGTTGATGGTGAATGGTTTCTTGTTCCAATTGCCAAATGTGCTTGGAGAGTTCCGTGCTGTTCTGGTACTTCTCATGCCTGAAAGACTGTGTGTGGTTGCCGTATCTTAGCTTGAATGGAGGCGCGGTGAGACCTATGTACAGATGAGAGTTGTTTGGTTGCTTAACTTCGGCATTGTAGATGATGTTGCTGGCCTGGCACTTTCCTTGTAGAGGGCATAGGTCTTTCTTGCGGCAGTTGCAGTCCTTACGGTCGCGATCGGTCCCTTTGTCGTTCGATGAGACTTGTTTGTTGTGTGCCTTGATGATACTGGCGATGTTGGGCATGCAGCTGTAACTGATCTTGACCGTGTTCCTGTTGAATATCTTGTTCAGTTTGGAGTTCCTCGGAAGTGCTTGCCGATGAGTTTCAGGAATATACCGCCAATGTTTGTTGTCACGTTTTTGCTGAATGGAGGGTTGAACCAGATGACGTTGCGCTGCCTGTTCCGTTTTTCCTTAGTAGGTTGGCTATCGATGTAGGTGAGGCCTTCCGTGTATCCGCTGGATCTTAGTGCGTCCTCGTAAGCTGGGGAGGCTTTCTTGAAAGATGTCTTCATCGTGCGAGATGCCCGATATGCGTCGGCTGATGGAGGCGGGTAGGTTCTTGATGATGTTAGGCGGGTGGTTAGACTGCTTGTGGATGTACATGGGTCGGTCGTTTGGTTTCCGGAAGGGGTAGTGCTTGCCGTTGGTCAGATTGAAGGTGATGTCGAGAAAGTTCGTGATCTTTAGGTTACCGTCGATTGTGATGCTTAGGCCGAGTTCCTTGAATAACTTTGTTATGTCCTTCCTGATTCGGTCGGCTCTGCTGCCAGTGATGTTTTTGAAGACTGCCAAGCCGTCGTCCCTGTAGAGTCCAATTCCTTCTTTCCCATACCGTTTTGATAAGGTGTCCAGGATGTAGAAGCCTACCAACTCGCATACCTCAGCCCCGTCGTAGCTGCCCATTGTTACGTCGAAGAGGTCATTGTTGCCTTTTTTCCTCCATGGCGTGCCTTTGTCGAATAGTAGAGACTTCCTGGCGTGCATGATGATCTTGGTGTCTTGTTGGGAGATGTGAGCGTGTCTTTTAGCGAAGGCTATGGCTTTTCTCAGCAGGCTTTCCGATATGGAGGGGTAGAAATCAACAATGTCAAAACTGATGAATGTGTGCTTGTCCTTTTCCTTGATGTTCTTGAACCACTCTATCACTGACGTCGAGTTCCTCCACTGGTTGATCGCTATGGCAGCTCTTACGGCGTTGTTGATTCTGTCCAAGATTTTTTGCTGACAATTCCTGTTTTCGCTCTTTGCGGGGTTGATGAGTCAGCACGGTAGGTTGTTTTCGAAGTTGTCCTTGTGGTCTTTGAGGGTTATGAATGCTTGTTTCATTGCCATGGTCTCCATTCGGTCGTCTATTTCGAGTTCTGCAGCGATGGTTTGTGCCTCGGCGTTGATGCTGTTAAGAGTCGTCATGTTGGTGGTTTGGTAGTTCTTGGTGATGTTTTCTCTGAGCAGCTTTTCATACAGGGTGCGGTCGGTCTCGTACAGGTTGCTTGTCTTGTCAGCGGGGATAAGCATCTTCGTGGAGCTCTTGATCTTGTTGATATCCTTTCTGAGCGTGTCTTGAAACTGATCGGTGACTTCCTTTGTTCTTACGTTCTCAATCATTTTCAGCATGTCGTCTTCAAACGGTTTCAGCTCATCAATTTGCGGTGGGCACTTTCTGCTCCGGAACCCAAACTTATGGTCGTTCTGTGTGTCGTCGTTGGAATCGTCACTATCGTCGTCCTCGTCTTTAGCTTTTAGGAAGAAGAAGGCTTTCCATCTCATGCGTTTGATGACACTTTCAACTTTTTCAATGAGTCTCTTCTTGTACGTGCTTGTAGGCGGTATAGGGATGTTTTTCATGGAGTAATTGAAGTTGACTTGGTGAGGCTGTTCCATTTTCGTCGTCCTTATACAGATAGGCGAGAGTGCTCAACTGGTAACAGGAGCGATGTATGCTTAAATGTAGCGGTCTATCTTGAAGTAGAGTGCTCAATGCCACATAGACAGAGCGTAATATACTTGTAGTAAAACTAGTGGAACGCTGGTAGTTGTAACTCCGAGTTTTACGCGTTATGCGATCATCAGACAACTGATAGTCACCAAGTGATTACTCCTATATATAGGCCTACACGCGCACGTACAGGTTACTCGCTCAATGATGCGTGGTAATTACCTATTGTTTGCGGGCCTTGTGTGTAAGCTTGTTTGTTGGCGGTTTGTGGTTTGTTGACGCGGTACTGTTCCTCGTCACGTGTCATCGCTTTTGAAGTTGCAGAGGTAGAACTTGTTTTCATGGCGGCATTTTGATATGAGTTCGGGTCGTTTGTTAAGGAGTATCCTCTTGTCGGCGTTTATGATGGAGAGCTTCTCTGTGAGGCAAAGGTTGCACCGTTTCGATTCACTGTTGTATGCTTGAGATCTACAGGCTACCGACCAGTTGATGGTGAATGGTTTCTTGTTCCTTTTCAATTGCCAAATGTGCTTGGAGAGTTCCGTGCTGTTCTGGTACTTCTCATGCCTGAAAGACTGTGTGTGGTTGCCGTATCTTAGCTTGAATGGAGGCGCGGTGAGACCTATGTACAGATGAGAGTTGTTTGGTTGCTTAACTTCGGCATTGTAGATGATGTTGCTGGCCTGGCACTTTCCTTGTAGAGGGCATAGGTCTTTCTTGCGGCAGTTGCAGTCCTGACAAGACAAGAAACCTGTACGAGACCGACCGCACCCTGTATGAAAAGCTGCTCAGAGAAAACATCACCAAGAACTACCAAACCACCAACATGACGACTCTTAACAGCATCAACGCCGAGGCACAAACCATCGCTGCAGAACTCGAAATAGACGACCGAATGGAGACCATGGCAATGAAACAAGCATTCATAACCCTCAAAGACCACAAGGACAACTTCGAAAACAACCTACCGTGCCGACTCATCAACCCCGCAAAGAGCGAAACAGGAATTGTCAGCAAAAAAATCTTGGACAGAATCAACAACGCCGTAAGAGCTGCCATAGCGGTCAACCAGTGGAGGAACTCGACGTCAGTGATAGAGTGGTTCAAGAACATCAAGGAAAAGGACAAGCACATTCATCAGTTTTGACATTGTTGATGTCTACCCTCCATATCGGAAAGCCTGCTGAGAAAAGCCATAGCCTTCGCTAAAACACGCTCACATCTCCCAACAAGACACCAAGATCATCATGCACGCCAGGAAGTCTCTACTATTCGACAAAGGCACGCCATGGTGGAACAAAGGCAACAATGACCTCTTCGACGTAACAATGGGCAGCTACGACGGGGCTGAGGTATGCGAGTTGGTAGGCCTCTACATCCTGGACACCTTATCAAAACGGTATGGGAAAGAAGGAATTGGACTCTACAGGGACGACGGCTTGGCAGTCTTCAAAACATCACTGGCAGCAGAGCCGACCGAATCAAGAAGGACATAATAAAGTTATTCAAGGAACTCGGCCTAAGCATCACAATCGACGGTAACCTAAAGATCACGAACTTTCTCGACATCACCTTCAATCTGGCCAACGGCAAGCACTACCTTCCGGAAACCAAACGACCGACCCATGTACATCCACAAGCAGTCTAACCACCCGCTAACATCATAAAGAACCTACCCGCCTCCATCAGCCGACGCATATCGGGCATCTCGCACGATGAAGACATTCAAGAAAGCCTCCCAGCTTACGAGGACGCACTAAGATCCAGCGGATACACGGAAGGCCTCACCTACATCGATAGCCAAACCTACTAAGGAAAACGGAACAGGCAGCGCAACGTCATCTGGTTCAACCCTCCATTCAGCAAAAAACGTGACAACAAACATTGGCGGTATATTCTGAAACTCATCGGCAAGCACTTCCGAGGAACTCCAAACTGAACAAGATATTCAACAGGAACACGGTCAAGATCAGTTACAGCTGCATGCCCAACATCGCCAGTATCATCAAGGCACACAACAAACAAGTCTCATCGAACGACAAAGGGACCGACCGTAAGGACTGCAACTGCCGCAAGAAAGACCTATGCCTCTACAAAGGAAAGTGCCAGGCCAGCAACATCATCTACAATGCCGAAGTTAAGCAACCAAACAACTCTCATCTGTACATAGGTCTCACCGCGCCTCCATTCAAGCTAAAGATACGGCAACCACACACAGTCTTTCAGGCATGAGAAGTACCAGAACAGCACGGAACTCTCCAAGCACATTTGGCAATTGAAAAGGAACAAGAAACCATTCACCATCAACTGGTCGGTAGCCTGTAGATCTCAAGCATACAACAGTGAATCGAAACGGTGCAACCTTTGCCTCACAGAGAAGCTCTCCATCATAAACGCCGACAAGAGGATACTCCTTAACAAACGACCCGAACTCATATCAAAATGCCGCCATGAAAACAAGTTCTACCTCTGCAACTTCAAAAGCGATGACACGTGACGAGGAACAGTACCGCGTCAACAAACCACAAACCGCCAACAAACAAGCTTACACACAAGGCCCGCAAACAATAGGTAATTACCACGCATCATTGAGCGAGTAACCTGTACGTGCGCGTGTGAGGCCTATATATGGAGTAATCACTGGTGACTATCAGTTGTCTGATGATCGCATAACGCGTGAAACTCGAGTTACAACACCAGCGTTCCACTAGTTTTACTACAAGTATATTACGCTCTGTCTATGTGGCATTGAGCACTCTACTTCAAGATAGACCGCTACATTTAAGTATATATATATATATATATATATATATATATATATATATATATATATATATATATGTGAACAATACATTCAGTGTGCTGCTTGAGCCTATTTGCCAGCAACTTTTGAAAAACATTTTATAGTCCGTGTTGAGAAGAGAGACAGGACGCCATTTAGCGATGTCGGAGAGATCTCCCTTTTTGCCAGAGGCAATGGCATGGTTAAAAACGGAAAACAAATCATTTTTAGAAGAGGCCAACAATGCTGAACGAATTCACAAGAGAGACCGTCAAGGCCGGGAGCTTTGTTGTTGCTGAGTTGCTTAACGGCAAAGTCAAGTTCCTCCGGAGTCAGAAGACTGTCGAGATCTTCCGAGTCCTGAGAGTCAAGCGAGGGCAAATTCGAAAGAAGAGTGTCGCAGGCGCTCTCATCAGTCGGGACATTATTGTACAGAGTGCGGTAAAATTTCCGCACGTGAGATTTAATCTCATCTGGAGTCTCAGAAACCGTGCCGGATGGCAGGCGAATAGTGAGGCGCTCCCTTTTGTGTCTTGAACGTGAAGTTTGATGACAAAAGAAACTGCTGAGTGATCAGACAGAGAGCAGGGATTGATGTCACAGGAGAGAACACTGGACATGAGATTAAAGGGGACATAAAAGCGGTCTAGCCAGGCTTCAGAAACACCACTCGGATTTTGGGGGTTATTTCTGAGCCAGGTAAATTTCTGTAAGGAGGGGTTCCATCTACGCCAGACATCACACAAGGAAAGAAAATTAACAGTATCATTGAGAGCCACTGAGATTTTGGGCCGATGCTCAGTCGGCCTACACAGACGATCAATGGACGGATTAATTGTACAGTAAAAGTCACCACCGATTACAATGACACCGTCACTGCACTGACCACAGTGATTGAAAAGACTGCCAGAGCAGTATAATCAGGTTGAGGAATAAAAACATTGTACAGGTGGTAGAAGGTATTGTTAAAGACAAATTTGTGGTAAAGAATATAACTTTCAAAAACAACTTTTGAATCGGAAACATGGACGTTTGGGTTTTTGATGAGGGTTGTGACTCCCAAGCCCTGGGTGGGGCTGGGGCACAGTACGGAGTGTGGGGGAACAGTATGTGTAAGGCCACAGTGTAAGAGTGTAAGGCCACAGTTTCCAACAAGCGCAATTTTCACTGAGGTTGTTTTGTCTCTTGAAGAAAAACAACATCCGGGTTATTTTGAAGCCTTTCTATGTAAATTTGAAAAGCAACGTTCCGGGTGGAGGAGGAGCACCCCAGGTGTTGAGTGTTACTAGTGACAGTGTCGTCGTTACAACAAATACAAACTTACTGAGTAGATAATCCATGTTAGGTGAAGTTACATATCGAGTTTTTTAATTAACTTTGAAATCCTCTGCTACATGCTTTTTCGCCGTAGGGGCTATTACGCAAGGGCTTCAATTGCTTGACAAGCCCAGGTAGATTGGGGTGAATTTGTGAGCAATAACTTCCGGTTTTTTCTGGCTTTAACTGTGGAGAGGAACCTTATCAGTTCCACGTTAGAAAAGGGCCCTTGCAAGTGTGTAAGGAATCGGCGGTGAGGACCGCGTCATCATCAGTAGTGTGGGTGTCATCCAACAGGTCGGA
>CM055826.1:6103778-6119108 GCA_029582265.1 Zoroaster sp. YZ-2022
GTATTTTTTAACCCTAAAAGCACCAAATCAAAAGACTGTGCAACTACCTTTAAGCCCAGACTGACTGACGTAACGCCTGATAAGGCATTATATTAGATCCACACAATGTTGGCATTATACATTATCAGTTTATGAAACCGAATTAAAATTCTAACTCACCAGGAGGAGAATTTCTTAGGTTACAAGTTACGACAACATCGCCACTGTAGTAGTAAGAACTAAACCACCCTAAGTAATCACATTGTTCAATGCTTGACTCGTTTCCATTACATTCAACATAATCCAAGGCAGGCACTGATACATCTAAAATATAGTAATCCCTGTGCCAGGTCTGAGATGCGGAACGGTAGCCAAGCTGTCGACAGATGACGTTGGCTTCTTTAATGTTCCATCCATTGCTGTAGACTCTTCCCCATTTGCCATAGTACACTTCCACTTTACCTTCATTAGGGGTGTTTCCATTGACAAGGCGCACGAAAACTTCAGGAAAAAAACACGGAAGGAGAAAGAATTGTGTACGCATTAATATGTAAAGATTATTATATGGTATATTAATTAACAGGGTCATAACGAAGGCATAATCTTTGGGGGTGTGGAAACCAATTTGCCAAGTGACTTCAGCGTCAGTAAAACATTGAACACTGGATGGGGGATAGGCGTAAGAAATGTTGAGGGTGGGGTAGGTGTGATTAAGAGCGTAATAAGTCTTGTTCGTGATATGTGATTGGGAGAAGTGGATATTGTGAAGAACGTATGCCTATTTGAATGTATCAGACCCGTTGTCAGCCCGCTCAATAATTATTGTCTCTGCTTTGGAATATGTAAAGCTACAGTCCCACCACCCCGCTAATATGCCGCAGAGAGGCGTTAGATGCCGGCATCAAGAAATAAAATGACCGTGGTGTAGCGTCTGTTAACGTCTATTGACGTCTCTTAACGCCCTGATTTGTCATTGCAGTCCCACATACACGGCATACAAACGGTATACAGCCGGCTTACAAGCACGTTAGAGGAGGCAGACCCACGCCAGCGGGCGGCAGAGAGACGCTAACTGGCGTTGGCACTGCGCAGAGGGAGGCAAACAGGCGCTAACAGCCCGCGCACGCGCGTTAGAGGCCGGCAGACCGCCTGAAGGGCGGTATACCGTTAGGGGCGGCAGACCTACGGAACAGCCTCGCTAGATGCCGTCCCATAGCGTCGGTCTGCCGTCCCTTAGCGTCGGTCTGCCGTCCCATAGCGCAGTAATGCCTCCCTGATGCCATCTCTTTCGAGTTCCGCGCCATACCACGCAACAAGGCGGCAACAACACGCTGGAAGGCGGTGGACCCTCGCACGATAACGGCAGACCCTCGCTAGATGGGGGCAGACCTGCGTTAATAGGCGTTAATAGGCGGCAAGCAAAAGTTCGCCGTTCACCCCCTCAATTATAAAACATGTTTATAATTTCAGGGACGGTTGCCGGCATGTGGCGTTACATGGCGGCGACCTACGTTGACCTGCGTTAAGAGCCGCAGCTACACGGTGGTCCTGCGCTGATACACGGTGACCAGGCCGGCAACAAATATTTGCTCTGCCGGCATCTAACGGGCTCGCTAACGGGGTGGTGGGACTGTAGCTTTAGATAACCAAAGTATTAATGCATTCATTCAAATTGCTGTACACGCTGCTATATAGGATTTTACCCGATTTATGGAAATAGGGCAAGCTCGATGGTCGAGTAGTAAGGTGCTGCACTAGTTAGCAGAAAGCTGTGGGTTCGAATCTCAACCGAGTCGCCTGTGAATTTTTCCCTCCCGTATATAGACACTTGGGGGTGCTTCAAACGCTGTTGTAGAGCAAAAATCAACCAAATTATGTTAACAAAATCACTAAGTAAATATAACCCTCATAATTATGGTGTTACCGCAAACGGAACCGATACCGATACTCCACCAAGCAAAGCCTCAAATCTTTCAACATCGATGTTGTGTCAATAACGCTAAGGATAATTACGAAACAAAGAATGTGTAGAACCAGCCAACATATGCTGCCATGGTAACTTGACATCACACTTCAGTACTTCATTCATTACAGTATTATAGTCGGTTGTATTATTGATGCGTTCGAGTGGGCTGGTTGACGAGTATACATGTATATACCCTATGTCACGAAAACTGCTAGATTATGTCGTGTTTCACCATTTCCGCTAAAACCTTTAACTCCTGCTTTGAGGAAGAGAGGATACTCTTGTTTGATATGTTTTTGTCTGCAGTTTAGAACTGCCATTGTACTTTAACTCATATGCATTTGTATTGTAAAAAATAATTTGTTGACTCATCTTTTCAATACGAAAAATTGCCCACAGCCGTGAATTACTTGGTACTATTTACAGTGGCGTAGTCAGTGGGGGCGGGGGCGGCAAAGTGCCCCCCACAGTCAGTGGCGGATTAACCATATGGGCAATTGGGCACTTGCCCAGGGCCCCAAGGCTGGGGGGCCCCAAGCAATTTTTTTTTTTTTTTCCAATTTGTTTATATTATTTTGCTTGGTGCCCCTGGTGCCCCCCAGCCTTGGAATTTTACCTGCTGCCCCTCAAATTATTTTGTATGGAGCCCACAGAGAGCCTAAACACTATACTTCATGAGGGGGGGGGGGGGGGCCCTGTGTGAAGTCTTGTCATGGGGGCCCAAAATCCCTAGTGACACCCCTGCAACAGTGATTTTGGTGTCCTCCCTAAAATAAAATATAACCCTAATTAAAACTTGTTTTTGGTATTTATTATGTCCTAGGCACTCTGTGCTTGGTGCCCCTCGAATTATAATTATAGTTTGTATATATTTCTGATAAACGTTTGATTGGATGAATGAACGATGTTTGGATTAATGAACCAATGAATGCTGCTCCCGCACTTGATTTGAAAGAAGCGAGACAGTGAGCGTTGCGTTGCCGCCTAGCCATAAACGAGCTGCAAAAATGAAGAGAGTGCAACTGAGTGGAGCCGCAAAGAAGCGAAAAAGGGAAGAAAAGGAGTTGCTATTATTATCCTGTAAAGTGATGACTGTAATGCATACATCTTGTTATAATTATGCCATGACCGAATCCGAATGACAACCTTGTGCACTGTCCCGTCTGTTTCTTTGTATAGAGTTCAGCACTATGAAGAGCAAATCGTTTAGCCTACCAATCTGTTTTTTTGTCTTTCATTTTTTTGCTGGTAACTGACACTTGGGACTGTTGTTTATTCATTTAAGTATGTTATAAACTGTAATAATTTCTAAAGTCCAAGTTTGAATCCATTTGTATTTTCTCTAGCCAACAGTTTGTTTGTAGTTAGCCTACAGTGGAGACCTTTTGTGGTATGACTGACCCTTACACTCTTGACTGGTGTGATTAATAAACAATCAAAAGGCCTACATTCTCTTCATTCTCTTTCCAGTAGCCTAGGCCTAGACTGTCAACTGAATAATGTGTAAAACAACCTCAGTAGTGTACTTCTAGTGCCACCTAGTGGCGACGCGTAGGTAGGCACCAGTCACTGGCGTGCCCAGGGCACCATGGATTATTAATCCGCCCCTGCCCACAGTGGGGACGGCAAAAATTTGGCAAAAGACAAGACAAACTGGAACAGAAAAAAATGACCGAGTCTCATTCATGTATAGTTGCGCTTGTGAGGCACGTTCAAGTTCTGACCTTACAAAGGGGACATAAAATGGCTCTTGCCCCACTCGCCTGTTACCATGGGAATAATCAAATATCATAGTTTATGCACAATATTAAATAATCAGTACCACTTATTGTGCTAAGCCTGTACCACATAAATCAAAGTGATTACACTATTAAACTATGAAACTGTTTATGTAGTTTGAAATAAACTTAAACACGTACTGCTTAAATGTCCACTTTAATACCGGACTATGAGATCACAAACCATTCCTGCATCAGCGTTATGACTGCAGTTATCTGCATACAAACCGCCATGATTACACTGGTCGATGGTTGATTCGTCCCCATTACAAGCAACATTTTCTAGGAGTTTTGGTCCCGATCCTACCAGCTTGCCCTTTTATTTATTTTCTTGCTTTTATACTTATCAAAGTCATATTGGGATTGCTTTATTTGCCATCTCAAATAACTACGTGGAAACATTTTCAAACATTAATTAGGTTCAGAATTGTTGTTAACCGTAGAGGTTATCAGGTGTTCATACAACATTGTTAGATTCATAAATTAAAAGCAGAAGCGTCAGATATGTTTCAAATTAAAGTTGTGTACATCGTCTCACCTGGTGGAGGAGTTGTGACATCACAAGTCACTCCGGCATCCTCGTAGTGACCACAGTTATGATTAAACCATCCACTGTGATCACACTGATCGATGTTTGACTCATCTCCATTACATGCAACATTGCTCAGTAGAATCGGTCCTGATCCTTCACCAAAGTGAGCACGTCGCCAGGCCTGGGATGCAGAAGGGTAGCCTAGCTGTCTGCAGATGACGTTGGCGTCCTTAATGCTCCATCCTTCACCACAGACTGTACCCCACTGGCATTTGTAAAACACCTCTACTCTTCCTTTATTATCGGCGTCTCCATTGACAAGACGTACTGAAACTGTGATTTTTTAAACAAATAAATACAAATCTAAATAAACACATTATGAAATGAAGGGTAAATACCTCTGGGTCATCACAGTTTTATGCCCATATTTTTGCCCAAATCAACTTCACAAGGAGTCCACAAGTTCCCGTTGTATTACAATGTACTACATAAATGCAACGGTGTAACAATGACGGAAAAATTCGAATGTTTTGCTTAAAACATTCCATATTCAAATATTTTGTGTGGGTGTTCAAGGTTGCCACGGCAGCCGTTTGTTTTGAACATTCCGAATTCATAATAGGCGTTTTGGGTTTGCTGTCAACTTTCAAACACTGATCAGGACTTAATTTAATCATTATTTTCCCCTCCAATGAATTTTGCCACACGTTGTTTACGCAGAAGCACAATTTGTTGGCATTTTCATTATTTGTTGTGGTTTTGCCCAGTGTAGGAATTTACAACATGAACAGTGTTTTAACCTACCTACCTAACTGCCTACCTACCTTCAAGTTGAGAACACGCCCATTAACTAGGTAAACACAGAATGGGTCTAATCTAAATATGAAACATCTCATCATCATCTATCCTCTTCGGGCCAAGTGGCCCATAAGGCTGCAGTGCACTCTTTCCACTGTGCTCTGTTACTGGCCACAGGCTTGGCTTCATTCCATGACTTCCATCCCAACTCTTTCCTTTCTTTCTCTACAGTACGTCTCCATGTTGTTTTCGGACGACCAACTTTCCTCCTGCCTTCAGGGACCCAAGTCATTGCAGTCCTGCAGTGGCAGTTATCCTCCATTCTAAGAACATGGCCGATCCATTTCCATCTTCTAGTTTTCACTTCATCACTGATTCGTTTTAATTTTGTTCTAGTGAGTATTTCATCGTTTGACACGACATAAGGCCACCTAATTTTCAAAATTCTTCTAAGGCATTTGAATTGAAATGTGTCCATCTTCTTATTGTCGCTTTCGTTGGTCTTCCATGTTTCGCAGCTATAAAGTAGCACTGATATGACGAGAGAGCTAAATAATCTAATTTTTGTTCTTAATGAGTACTTGTTAGAATTCCAAACTTGCTTCAATTTCATGTATGATATCCTTGCTTTACAAATTCTACTGGAAATGTCCTCACCCCCTCCTTGTTTGTTGATGATGGCTCCTAAGTATGTGTATTTATCAACCTCCTTGAAATGATGGTCATCAATTATAATGCTGCTGTTGTTGTTGCTGTTTATTCATAGAACTTCAGTTTTCTTCTTGTTAATTTTGAGTCCAGTTCTAGATGCATATTCATTGTTGTGTTGTCTTAGTTTGCATATGTTTCAAGTTAGATGACAAAAGTGCAATATCATCTGCAAAGTCCAAGTCCTCCAATTTGTTCATGAATCTCCACCTTATCCCTGTGTTGTTTCCTTCTGGTGTTTTCTTCATTATCCAATCCACCACCAACAGAAAAATGAATCCAGACATTACATCGCCTTGTTTCACTCCTGTTTTTACCTTAAACCAGTCTGACTCCACTCCTTCATCTATCACAGCGCATTCACTGTCTTCGTACAGGATCTGGACCATTTTCAGTATTTTATGCGGAATTCCATAACTAGCCATGATCTTCCAAAGGCTCTCCCTATACACAGAATCAAATGCCTTTTCAATATGAAACACTAATCTATAATTGCCAATTTTAGATAAAAGTTTAGAGGGTAATATTGGTTTTTCGTTCTTCCAACTTCAACACCCACCCATTAAAAAGGCAGAATTGAATTTCATCTGAAAATGCAATTATCTCATTCTGACAAACCAGGATGAAAAATAATACTTCAGAATGCTCATTTTAGTTTCACTTTTTTCAATAATCTAGCCCCGCCCCCAATATAGGTGAGACTCAAGATGGGTCCAACGCATAAATTGATGTTTAGTCCATTCTGAAGTTTGAACCCCCGTACAAAATGAAATTGTTAAAATGGACTCGCTTAGCGTTGATGCCGACATGATTTATACATTGTGATTGATGAAGTTACTTTGATTTGGTACATTCTGTCCGTTTTGTGATGAAGAAGAATAGTTGTTGGTTTGAACTAAACGTTACACAAAGTAGTACATTGACCCACGCGTCGGCGCATTTTAATTTTTTTTTCGCTCTGAAACGATGTCCAATTGCAGCCAAAATTGCTTGGAGGATTGGAATTCTGCCGTGTATAGTGTAATTCCCTGTTGGCATAAACAAAATCTTTAAAAAATCTTTAAAAAAAAAACTAAAAAAACACACAAAAAAAACACGATCCTTTTGTGGCCTAAAATGATTACACAACTTGATTTTAACATAGACAAATCTTAACGGACCTCCACTACTTAATAACATCCACCATGAATCGAAATGTCACGACCTTAAACCTTAAATTGTGGGTGTTGTTTTAACCCTATCAAGCCTGTTTTTTCGTTCTCAGACCTGGGGGGGGGGGGGGGTTCATTATGTCCCTATCCGTATTTTCTGCCGATTTTGTTCAGTTTTACACCATATATCAAATGAAGTCATGAAAACTTTCATAGGTCACCGTTACGGGGTGCTGTATCAATTGTTGTGCTTTTTTTCCAAAATATTTGGTCAAAATAGTATTTTTCTCATAACTTCCTTAATTTCTAGCCGTTTGGCAAAAAGGTTATCCTCAGTACAAGCAACCATGTAACGTCACTTAGATTACCACTAGCGGGCACTATAACTAACATTTTAAAACCAAAAGTACAATAAAGGCAGATATAATAACATTAGTCGTACTATTGATGATATAAATTTATTTATTGAGCCCAAAAAGTATATATATTTTTTTAAATCACGTTTGGGACAAAATATATGTGTTTGCATTTAAAGACACACTTAAACGGCACTGGGCACGGTTAATTTACGCCAAAATTCATTCAATAATATGCTTAATGATTATTAAAATTAAATTAACATCCAATAAAGATGTAAACAAAAAAAATGTTGACCAGCATTCCGCGGTTCCTTCAAAAATCCCCCTCGTCGTCAGTCTCATGCATATATTCATTTTTCATTGATGACATACCTAGTGGGAGACCCCCGCGAAGTGAGTTGCTTGAGTTCGTGTATTATACAATGCAAGTTACATCGATCGCGACCATTTAACGAAAGGAAAACCTCCGTGTCGTGGCCGAGCGGTCTAGCTTACCGGACTCAAGTTCTGGTGTTAGCAGCAGAATGTGGGTTCGAATCCTGGCCGTGACACTTGTGTCATTGAGCAAGACACTTAACCATAATTGCTTCTCTCCACCCAGGGGTTAAATGGGTACCTGTGAGAGCAGAGTTGGTTGATTAGCCCTATATGCGCTGTAATGGCAGCAATTGAGCTGTATACTCCCCAAGGAGCTGAGATGGTTTCAGGAATGATTTATGAGCCTTATGAGCCTTATGAGCAGGGGTAATAATATAATGCGCCTTGAGCACCACTCAGTTGGTGGATACGTGCGCTATATAAGTCCACACATTATTGTTATTATTAAAAATGTCTGACACTAGCGAATTATGGACGGAATACACTGTTGATGAATACTAAGTGTTTCCTTTAACTAGTAATGGTGATTTTAAGCTTGAGGGAACCCTCCCAAGGCGACATTAGGCGGAGATTCGTGGTTGCGAACCTTATTGATGAGCCACTCGACGCCGGCAGCTGTACACTGTACATGAAGTTACATCGATGATCAGTTTAACTTGTCCCTAGCCCACATTGCCCCGCATCTACAGTGGTGATTTTCTATCGATCCAACAACAACTCTAAATTTCATTCACCATGGGGTATGGATATTAAAATAAAAACTCTGCACAAATTGTTTTCACAAGTAAATTGATTGTATTAATTGAATATAATTTTGCAGTGGTGATGGTTTCTTCTGTTCACAGTCTGCTATTCTTAGAATAATTATGTAATATGTCGCTGTGAACAAATTACATTATTCTAAAAATAGGAGACTGAGAACGGAAGAAGCATTCGGACTAGGTGTCACAAGATTTTACAGGCTGGAGGGGGGGGGGTAAATTGCTCCTGGCTGTGGTATTATTTTGCCACCCCATCGTCAATTCTTAGTTATCTCGTACTCAGGTCAACTCGTACCCCCAAAATCTTACCCAAGTGAACTCGTAACCAAGTCAACTGTTACTTGAGTCAACTCGTACCCAGGTCAACCCGGAAAGACTATCAATTATTTAATTTCATTTTTATTAATTTCAAAGTACTGAACATTTTGAACACATCGTCTGTATTTCAGCTTTCTTTAAAACAAATTATGTGTACGAGCTAAAAATTTCCCCTTGCAATTAAGAAATTTGTTTCCATTTTGGTGAATTTTCTGTAGTAAGCTATTTTGCTTTATCCATCTTTGCACATAATTCAAGTCAAATGGCTACATCCTTGCCTATTTGATCAGAGAACTGTATATCATGCAATTTTTCAAGTTTAAAATAATTTGTTCAGAAAATAGGAATAAGTGAACTAATTTAAATGTATGAAATATTCTATTTGTGTACTACCATCTTAAAAGGGAGTATCGTCACGATCGTCACTTTCAACAGGGCATGGAATCGTTGTCCTAGTTTAAGATGAACGCATCGACTAAAAATCATGTGGTTATTATTTTGAGTCACCTAAGTTAATCTAAAACTATCACTGTTGAGCGTGACGATACTGTCCCTTTAACTTTCAGATAAAAGAATTATCATCATTCTAATTTCTTTGTGAGTAATTACACCCCCTTCAAATTGACAAATTCCAACTCCAATCTGATTTGCCAATTAATTAAATATTTTATTCAGACTTTCTCCAATTATTAAGTTTGTAATGTGGATGTACTATTGCTAATGTAACAATTATATAAATACATCAACAACGCTTATGTTTTATAAATAAAATCTTTCAAGGAAAATAAATAAACCACGGATAAATATGGCGGATTAATGAGAAGTGAAATATGTCAATATAATTCATATTGTGCTATTCAGATAAGTATTTCTATATGTTGGTTTCTAACATTTATAACATCTATATTATAATACATGTATATTATAAAGTGTCATAACTTGCATAATAAACTTTCCATGGCACAATGCATTTACATGTATTAGGTTTAATATGGGTGTGTGTTTAAAACAGTACACACCAAAAAGAATAATTCTTACACAGAGGGTTATTAAATTTAAAGACATCTCTAAATATAGCTAGTCTTGTAATAATTTGTTTTCAGTTACAAAGTCAGCCCCCACTTCATTTATAGAGTACCAAAGTGTGATGTCATGTTCCATTTATAGCATGGATGCTGGTATATATTCTTTATTAAGTGTTCCATTCACATGATGGCATTACTTTGGCTTATTTACTATATCAACTAGCTGTTATCACTGATTGTTTTATCTTTTTAGGCAAAGAAAACCCCATAACTAGGCTCAAAGAAATATGACTGAGATAAGTGGGGTACAACACACAAATAAAAATAAATAAATCCTTGCTACTTGCCCAAGGTACAGAATATTTGATACTCTGGCAAATGGATACATATCAGTGGCGCAGCCAATTGTGTCTGTGTGTAAATTCACAAACTTGGTATTTCTGAGTGACATAATTTGATTGGTTCATTTGAGTTTTGTGTCGGTAAGTTTACCCCCTAAAAATGTCCCCCAACTCTGAAAACCCTGGCTATGCCACTGATACATATACATTTGCCATTAGACCTTTATCTCACTTGTGGCAATCTTTGCCAGATTTCCTGTTCACATGTACTGTAGCCTAGGAGTATACTCCTAGGCTACAGTATTGTCCAAGGATGCATTACGAATTAACTCTATAGAGTTAATTCGTAATGCATCCTTGGACAAGAGTAATATCCTTGGTTTTATAAATCTTCCTTTGTCACCTTAAAGGAACAATATCATCACGATCAACAGGGCATAGAATCAAAGTGATTAACTCAGTGACTGAAAATAATACCCCACACGATAAGTTCATATAAATACCATTGCTGCTGAACAAATAAGCCAGTAATTTACAGTCACTGTGTTCAAAACTCCCCTTTATTTTAAATGTATCGTTGAAGTCTGGCGGCCATACTGAATTCCCAGAATGCATTGGAAGAGGCCACATGGCTCAATATTGTCCAGTTCAGAGTTTGAAAGTTGACAACAAAACACATTTAAATGTCTTAAAGTATCAAAAATCTAGTATTTTAACAAAGAAGTGGAAATTTAATTGGACATGTTCAAAATAAACGGTTTCCATGGTAAATCATAAACACACATTATCGTTGGTTTTTGGCAAAGAATAGTTAGAAAATTTCCGTGTGATCGGACGAAGCGTTCTGGAGATATTATTTTAAAAATGTCATAGGAGGGGGAGTGGCCACATGGCCTGATAGGGTTAAAATATCAATCCATAATGTGATATTGTGCATATTATTTATCCATTATTTTGCTGTTTAGCCTGAATCGTTCAAAAAACTCACCTGGTGAAGGGGTTGATACACTAATTACTTCTCCGCAAGTCACTCCTACATCCTCCTGGTGACTGCAGCTATGATTAAACCATCCACTGTGATCACACTGATCGATGTTTGATTCATTCCCATTGCATGTAACATTGCTCAGTAGAATCGGTCCTGATCCTTGACCAAAGTGAGCATCTCGCCAGGCCTGGGATGCAGAAGGGTAGCCTAGCTGTCGACAGATGACATTGGCTTCCTTAATGCTCCATCCATTACTACAGACTGTACCCCATTGGTCTTGGTAGTATACATCAACTCTACCTTCGTAAGGAGAGTTTCCACCAATAAGACGGATTATAACTGATGGGGGAATGAAGGAATGTTGATATCCATTAATATAATACAATATCTGCTACTTAAAACTCTACGCTTTATAGCAATTAAAATATCTACCTTCACTAAATCAAATGTCAGGCATCTAACCCATCATTTGCAATAATTTAACTTCCCCACATACATTTATTTTTCAGTTTGGTGTAAATTTTTAACAATGTGATATTATGCATTGAAAATGATTAATGATATTTTGATTATAAGTGTTGTATACTGTATTACATTGAAATGAACAAACTAAACTAAAGTTATTATTGAAAATAAAAGTTTTGTTTCTACTTATAGGAAAAAATAATGTTTGTGATTAATTAATTAAGGACAATTAACTATATAGTTGTTGTGTTTCATTATTTTCCCATGGGAATTTCAATGGAAAGTCAAATGCAAGAATTGTTGATTTGTGGGTGGGTTATTTGAAATGATAGCCAATCACAGGCCCCTAACTTTGACCCCATTTAATCCCACACACACTCCATATGCATATTAAATGCATGCACGTCCACGCACACGTTGTACATTACAGTATAGTACATACAGGTACTCGCGCATAGCGAGTTCGCTCATGCCTACCAGTACAATCCAGTACCGCTGGTACACGCCAATTCGTTTCACAATATCAAAGTCGCAAAGTATCATGGGTAACCCTACATGGTCAACACGCGCGCAAGCCTGCCGTACAAGGGGCCGTCCATAAAGTACGTACGCACGAAGGGGGGAGGGGGGTTGTTGACATTGCGTACACCATGCGTACAGGGGGGAGGGGGTCCAAGCCAATGCGTACCGTACGGAAACCGACAATTTGCTTTTAATGAATTATCATGAAATCAATGTACTATCTCATAAATAACTACCAGGACCAGCTTTTGTGCATCGAAAAACAGTTATAACACAGTAACCTTCACCCCAACCAAAAGTAAATTTATCTTCCCAGCGCTACCGCCAGCCAACTTCGGCCTATAGACCACAACATTACTAAAATAAAAAGACTGCTATGAAACCGGCAGTGTACACTGGAAACGTACAGGTGATTGATAGTGATACAATGTATCAATTTCACCCGCGTGCTGTCGCTCACAATGTAATGTAGTACAGCTGTGTACGATGTACCTGTAAATATTCCCATGGTGATGTAATCGACGGCTGCATGAGTTGTTTGTTAAATACTGAAAAAATAGTGGCTTGAAGCCTGCATTTATTTTGTCGGATAAAAAACACGGTCAGAATGGCTAGTATCGGGGGAAATTCCAACTCAGGGCGCTACGCTAAACTTGTGGAGATGTACAAAAAAGCAAATCCAACGAAGAAGAAACAGTTGCAACTCACGGAAGCACAAGATCAATCATTCATCCTGGTCTATTAATAAAAATGTTTGCAAATGTTTTTCTGTCAACATTTTGTGATTTATTTCAGTCTTTGGATGCGACATGCGAATCATACTACTACAGCAGGTGTACTGTGACGTTTAATGATGCTAGAATAAGGTAGTCTGTCAGGTCACGTCAAGAAGAAAGATCTGCTACTGGTACCATGTAGCCCAGTACTACCTGTCGCATGGTCGGGTTGTCGGCGACTCAACCGGCACCCCCACCCGGGGGATTCCCCTGTGATGAGGAGGGTGGATGGACACCCTATCAGGACTAAAAACAAAACCTGATTTTAAGGACGGATGAACTCTCATTGTGAGAGTCAACGGCCATCCATCAAAAATGGAGCTGGGGTCCCATTAGGCATTTGAACTCAGCATTGCTGACTCCTATGGCAGCCCCTGCATCCAGGATCTACCTCAGACGTATTGGCACTGCCTTTCCTCTGCCACAGGCGGATTCTGGACGAGAGAAGCCCTTGATCAATGACAGGACCATCCAAGGTGCTTTAACTGTCCTGGCTTAGACCATCCATCAGACAGCCTAACCATCAACCGCAGAGGTGCACTGCGGGCAAGTCTCATCTGCAAACCAAACCGGACTATGATAGAGGCCTAGGCTTATAACCATAAGCCTAGGCCTCTGGTGTTTAAGGGCTCAGCGCCAGGGATTGTAGTCGAAAGTGGGAGATGTTATTGTCATAGTAAGCACACATTATCGTTGGTTTTTGGCAAAGAATAGTTAGAAAATTTCCGTGTGATCGGACGAAGCGTTCTGGAGATATTATTTAAAAAATGTCATAGGAGGGGGAGTGGCCACATGGCCTGATAGGGTTAAAATATCAATCCATAATGTGATATTGTGCATATTATTTATCCATTATTTTGCTGTTTAGCCTGAATCGTTCAAAAAACTCACCTGGTGAAGGGGTTGATACACCAATTACTTCTCCGCAAGTCACTCCTACATCTTCCTGGTGACTGCAGTTATGACTAAACCATCCACTGTGATCACACTGATCGATGTTTGATTCATTCCCATTGCATGTAACATTGCTCAGTAGAATCGGTCCTGATCCTTGACCAAAGTGAGCATCTCGCCAGGCCTGGGATGCAGAAGGGTAGCCTAGCTGTCGACAGATGAGATTGGCTTCCTTAATGCTCCATCCATTACTACAGACTGTACCCCATTGGTCTTGGTAGTATACATCAACTCTACCTTCGTAAGGAGAGTTTCCACCAATAAGACGGATTATAACTGATGGGGGAATGAAGGAATGTTGATATCCATTAATATAATACAATATCTGCTACTTAAAACTCTACGCTTTATAGCAATTAAAATATCTACCTTCACTAAATCAAATGTCAGGCATCTAACCCATCATTTGCAATAATTTAACTTCCCCACATACATTTATTTTTCAGTTTGGTGTAAATTTTTAACAATGTGATATTATGCATTGAAAATGATTAATGATATTTTGATTATAAGTGTTGTATACTGTATTACATTGAAATGAACAAACTAAACTAAAGTTATTATTGAAAATAAAAGTTTTGTTTCTACTTATAGGAAAAAATAATGTTTGTGATTAATTAATTAAGGACAATTAACTATATAGTTGTTGTGTTTCATTATTTTCCAATGGGAATTTCAATGGAAAGTCAAATGCAAGAATTTTTGATTTGTGGGTGGGTTATTTGAAATGATAGCCAATCACAGGCCCCTAACTTTGACCCCATTTAATCCCACACACACTCCATATGCATATTAAATGCATGCACGTCCACGCACACGTTGTACATTACAGTATAGTACATACGGGTACTCGCGCATAGCGAGTTCGCTCATGCCTACCAGTACAATCCAGTACCGCTGGTACACGCCAATTCGTTTCACAATATCAAAGTCGCAAAGTATCATGGGTAACCCTACATGGTCAACACGCGCGCAAGCCTGCCGTACAAGGGGCCGTCCATAAAGTACGTACGCACGAAGGGGTGAGGTTGGTTGTGGACATGGCGTAAACCATGCGTACAGGGGTGAGGGGGTCCAAGCCAATGCGTACCGTACGGAAACCGACAATTTGCTTTTAATGAATTATCATGAAATCAATGTACACTCTCATAAATAACTACCAGGACCAGCTTTTGTGCATCGAAAAACAGTTATAACACAGTAACCTTCACCCCAACCAAAAGTAAATTTATCTTCCCAGCGCTACCGACAGCCGACTTCGGCCTATAGACCACAACATTACAAAAATAAAAAGACTGCTATGAAACCGGCAGTGTACACTGGAAACGTACAGGTGATTGATAGTGATACAATGTATCAATTTCACCCGCGTGCTGTCGCTCACAATGTAATGTAGTACAGCTGTGTACGATGTACCTGTAAATATTCCCATGGTGATGTAATCGACGGCTGCATGAGTTGTTTGTTAAATACTGAAAAAATAGTGGCTTGAAGCCTGCATTTATTTTGTCGGATAAAAAACACGGTCAGA